>KZ451956.1:673657-741596 GCA_002786265.1 Apostasia shenzhenica
CCCCTTTAATTTGTAATTAATATTTTTTTCCTGTAAATGAAATAACCGGAATTATGGTAGGCCACCTAATGTTCATATATATATATATATATATATATATAGTGAATTACAGAAAAGGCCATGGAGAAGAGAGAGAAGGGGATCGAGTCATTTAATTTGTTAATTCTAGTTAATTTAATATTAATTTCAACTGGTTCTACATTTATTTAATGTCCCATATTTATGGCATTTTAATTTGACGTGGACTGCGCATTAGATTTTTTATATTTTTTAATTGTAGCCAATTTTTAAAAATGATAATAATATTTTCTTGAAATAATTACGTACATGTCCCCACAATTTAATTTTATTTATTCTTGCTCATCCATTCTTAATTAATTATACTATGCACACTCAAAATATTATAAGATTTTACATACACACATTTTAACTTATTTCTATTATAATGAGTAATCATAATTTTTCAATAATCTGACTATAATTAAATTATAAAAAATTTGAGCGTTCATTGTATTATTTTAAGGATATTTAAATATATTTTATCCTAAAACCTTAATATTTAGGTGACGGCAAAGGAAGAAGACATCCGCGACGTGAATTAATTTTAGGGCAAATCAGCGCTTTAGTGTGGTATTGAGGAAGATAAAAATATATACTATTAAGAGTAAAAATATAATTTTAATGGTTTACTAACATAATATTTTTTTTTCAAATAAATTCTACTTAAGTTTTAACTCAAATATGTGTATGTAAGATTTTATAATGTTTTGAGTATGCATAGTGTAATTAATTATGAATGGATGGGTAAGGTATAAATAAAATTAAATTGTGTGGCATGTATGTAATTATTCATAGATTTTTTATATTTTTTATATTTTACTAATTGTAGCCAATTTCTAAAAATGATAATAATATTTTCTTTTATGAATGCACGGTAACATTTACTTATTTGTGATTTTTTTAAAAATATTTTTTTGATTCGTAATCATTACTTTTGATGCAAGGTTTTAGAACGCAGACGTTTCGACAATTTCGATGAAAATTGATCTGAAATAAATACTAAGTTCCGTCAGTTTCAATCGAGTTTTAGTCAAAATTGCCTAAACTCAACTGAAACTGTCGAAACAAAGTCAAAATTACCAAAACTCACCCCTCTCCAAAAAATTATATTTAATATTATTATTAATAAATTCAAAATTAAATTTATAAAATTTAAGTAAAACATAAAAAAAAATTGAAATGAATTTATAAAAGATCAAAACTGTTAGATAGTAAAACTATCAAAACTACATAAATTGATATTTCTATCTTTTGACCAAAACCGAAATCAAAACTAAAACAAAGTTTTAAAATCTTCTTCTGATGTTTCGATAGAGGTGTAAGGATCTTATTCTTAAGAAAAATATTAACAAAACTGCCCGGATATATATGATCGTAATTTTTTATTTAATATTATCGCTTTGCATGATATTACTATAGGCAGATACGCTACTGTCAAAAAGAGATTGATTAGTTTAACTCATAGGAGTTGTGTGCATAATATAATAGGTGAATTGATTGTGCCCTTCATATCAGCTTAAGCTTTTAGGAGACTTGGCCCTGTTTGGCGCGAGGACCAAAATCTGAACTAAAATAGTACTAATTTAAAAAGCAACAATAATAATAATAAATAAATTTTTTTAATTATTCTATACAAATTTTAATATAAAAAAATATCTTACTTCACATACTCAATAATTTTTAATAAAAATATATAAATTTTATTTCACATTTTAGATCAAAATGCTCGATTCGTTAGTCTAGAATGTGAAATAAAATTGATATTTTTATTTTAAATTGTTGAGTATATAAAGTAAAATAATATATTTTTTATATTAAAATTTGTGTAGAATGATATAACAAATTTATTTATTATTATTATTATTATTATTATTGTTTTTTAAACTAGACCAATTTGATCCTATTTTAGTCCTGTTTTGGTCCTTGCGCCAAACTAAGCAAATTTATTACTTACATTTATGTGAGGTCCATTAATTTTAGCGCTTATATGTTGTGATATCTGACGTAAAATTCTGAACCAAAAAGAAAATCTCTATTCTTTAAATCCTTAATTGCAACTTTTGTTAATACTCTTGATTGCAATTTTGATTACCGATTTTTTTTAAACTACCCATCATTTATTCTATTGATAAGTAATAAAAGACTTAGTTGTAATTATTCTATCTTTTATAACTTAATAGAAAGGAGGAAATAAATCATATATCTCTAATTATAAATTTTAAAGTAAAAAATATTTTTTATTCAACAGTTAACCACCCGATAAATTTATTTTTATTAATTTTCTTTTCTTGTGATAACTATATTATAAATCTCTCTCATCTTCCTTTTAACTCACGTCTGAAATATATTTCTATTTTCAAAAGCGTTTGTGAAGATGAGTCAAGTAAGTAATTATGCTTCTGTATCGAGTTTATTTTGAAGCTTAACTATTTATTTGATAATAATTGTTTAAAAAATGTTGCAAAACTTGTAATTATAATTACAAATTTTGTATCATCTTTTAACTAGTTATTTGAATTTGACATATATAAACTAAGATAATTACTAAAAACTTATTATATAAATATACTAAATATTTTTAGAAAACTCTAAACTATCAGTCAAACCAAGATTTAAATATGTATTAAATTTCATTAAAATAAAGAATTAATAGAAAAAATTATAAATTAGTATAAAAATTACAAATTAACAGTCACAACCATAATTCTTATAAATTTACCATACAATCCATTGTATAATCTAGGAGTTGAATATTTATGTAAATATGGTAAAAGTTAAATCAAATTAATTTTTTTTATATTAATGATTCTTAATAAAACATTTAATATATAGAATTTTTAATAAATAGTTACATCTAAGTCTTTTAATTTTCATGATTCTCTCTTAAGTCCAATTTAATAAATAAACTATTATATAATTATACGTGTTCTCAGAGTCTTTCAGTATAAATGATATTTAACTCTTTGAAGCAATATTTAATTGTCGGTTTGAGTAGCTTTTTGTGACCTTTATGACAATTTGTAATATTTTATATGATCATAATTTTGGAAAGTTAAGGCTTCGAATACTTTGGCGTCATTGGGGGGTTTACTGTGTGCTGTTTATGCAGTTTTTTAAAAGTTTTATTTAGCTGCTAATATGTTCTGAAATAGTAATTCATATTTTTGATATAATTCGAGAAAAATGCGCTATTTTGAATTTGTATAATATACCTCCTTGAGTGGATTGTACTATTTATATTATAATAAGATTCACATGAGATTATCCGCTAAATTTTTTTTTATATATATTTATTCTGAAGGTAATCATTTACTAGTTAGCTAGCTACTATTAGCTAACCCATTTATTTAATAATATCAGATTTTAAGAAGAATAAAAAACAAGATGGACTCGCCTAGCGTACTTGTGACGCCCGTGGCCGAAGAGGGCGGGGAGTGATCGCCGGGTGATGTCCTAAGAGAAATGAATTACTGAGGCAAAGTGCGGCTCCTAGCAGGCTTCTAGGCCGAATAATAAGTGGTGAGAGGGGCGCAGGAATGAATCGTCCCACATCGAAAAGGGAGGGAGATTCTGAGCTGTATAAGTAGATAACGTGATCTCAAATAGTAGAGGCGCTTTTTGGGGCAAAACCGTGAGGCTAATGTTGGAAAACTTCATAGTTGAGTGTGCTTGGGCTGAAGTAGCACTGAGATGAGTGATCTCCTGGGAAGCACTCAAGCACGCAGTTTTCCTAAAGTCAAAGCGGACAAGATCTCTATAATGAGATCACGGGATGTTACAGTACTTCAGTACTCTGTTGTCATTTTGCTATCTGTACTTTAACTTAATTTGTGTTTATAATAAGATCTTAAGATCGTAAATTGGTTATACTCATATTTTTTTAATTAAGAATCAGATATGAAAGTGAGCGTTAGAAGTCCACTTTGTTATTATAACTGTTAGTACCTAGATCGTCTATTATTATAGCTCTCCGTTGTACTCAATGCTTAATTTATTGTTATATTATGAGCTTTGTTTATTGTGAAGTATAACAGAGGAAAGTATTTTAATACCTAATTTATTAGAGCAAAAATGTTAAGTAAATTATTTACAATTTTATGTGCTCTCTTGTAATAGTACAATTTAAGATAAATTATACTAAGGTATTTGCGTTTAACGCTTAATAACTCACATATTATCCTGAGTTTTAATAAATTATCAAATGATTTTTATTATTATTAATTTTTTTAAAATTACCATTTTACCTCTCCCCTCTTTCTTCTCCTGATCTTGTGCACGCGCGAGGCAGCACGGGTCCTGCGGTCGTGCAGCGTGTGCGACCTACCGCCGGTGGGTTGTAGTCTTAATACAGTCAACTATTGCATTAGCTTGATGTAAGGAAAAAATGTCAACTATTGCATTAGGCTGAGACAGCGACAGCTGAGGATGAACAAATATTTGTGGTCGATGTTATTGGGTGGTGTTCAAGATTAAAGACTGCGAAATCAAAGCATGATTAGTCAAATATCGCGACCAATAAACGGAACATCGTATACGATAATAAGTAAAGTCAGCCTTCAGATGCCACGCGTACGACTGAAATTCAATAATAAATTCAATTGTAAATATTTATAATATATTATTGATAATTTACTAAAGTTTTTCATAAAAAAATGTATATATATATATATATATATTATTTGAAGTAATATATGGAGTGAGTTTTTTGAGGGGTTAGTCAACTTAGAGTATCCAATATTTTAGTAGATGCTGGTCTTGGAGCAGGTCGAATCCTCTGATTAAATTATTTAATCTTCTTAATTTTTTTTTAATAATATCGAGAATCAATAAGATCTGAGCTGTTCTACAAACGATATACATCTACGATCTCACCAACTTGAGCAGTTGAGCGAGCCCGAACTGGTAACCATCAAGTGGACCGAGCCGGTAACGTTGATGGGGCCCGCACAAACCCAGATCGACAGGGAATCAATTAGTGGGGGGGTACACATTTTTTTTTTTAATTTTTTAAAATTTTTTTTTTCATTTTTTTGAAATTTTGCACGAAATAAAACAAAAGAACAAACAAAATCGCGGGCATTAATAGAAGCCCTCGATCATTTAAACCAAAAAAAGATAAGCGCATGGCAAAAGGCGCCAAAAACCAAGCGAGGGTCACATTTTTTATTGCAAATATTAAAAAACAAATATTTCTTTAAAAAAAAAAAAAACACCATAAAATCCACGGCCTCCGCCGGTCTCTCCTCGTCAGAGCAGAACCTCCATTCTTCTTCTCATCTTCTCTGTTCTGGAGAGTGAGAATGGACGGACGTTCGACAGTAGCGTTCGCTCTGCTTGCTGCCGTCGCTGTCTTCTCGATCCTCCATCCCTTGCCCTCGGCTACGGCCGCCGGAAGGACGCCGGAGAACCATGCTCTTCTCTCTCTCAAGGCGGCAGTCTCCGACCCTGGGGGATTTCTGGCCGGTTGGAACGACTCTTCCTCTCACTGCTCATGGAGCGGCATTGGCTGCGATTCGCTTGGACGAGTGCTTTCCCTTGATATCAGTGGTATGAACCTCTCCGGCATCCTTTCGCCTGCCATCGGCGAACTGCGCGATCTACTAAACCTCTCTGCCTCTGTAAACTCCCTCTCCGGCCCCATCCCTCCGGAGATCTCCCGTGCCTCAAATCTCCGGTACCTTAATCTCTCTAACAACATCTTCAACGGAAGTTTTCCCTCCCCGCTTTCTCGCCTGCAGGACCTCCGGGTACTCGACTTCTACAATAACAATCTCACAGGCGGCCTCCCGCTCGAGGTCACTGAGCTCCGCAGCCTTCTTCATCTTCACCTGGGAGGCAATTACTTCTCCGGCGTCATCCCTCCGGAGTACGGCAGATGGGAGTTCCTCGAGTACCTCGCAGTCTCTGGCAACGAGCTTGGTGGTCGGATACCAGCAGAGATTGGTAACCTCACCCGCCTTCAGCAGCTCTATATGGGATACTTCAACAGCTACGTCGGCGGGATCCCGCCGGAAATCGGGAACCTCACGCATCTCGTCCGTCTCGACATGGCCAATTGCGGCCTATCCGGCGAGATCCCGTCAGAGATCGGCAATCTGGAGAACCTCGACACGCTTTTCTTGCAGGTTAACGGCCTGGACGGCGAGCTACCTTCGGCACTTGGTCGCCTCCATAGCCTCAAGTCGATGGACCTCTCGAACAACGCTTTAAACGGCGAAATCCCCCCATCATTCTCGGAGCTCGGTAACCTAACGCTCATGAATCTCTTCCGCAACAAGCTCTACGGCACCATTCCCGACTTCATCGGAGATCTCCCTGAACTTGAGGTACTCCAGCTGTGGGATAACAACTTCACCGGCAGCATCCCTCGGCTTCTTGGCAGGAGCGGCCGTCTACAACTGCTCGACCTCTCCTCGAACAAGCTCACCGGCGATCTTCCTCCGGATCTGTGCACGGGTAATAAGCTCCAGACGCTGATAGCTCTTGGGAATTTCCTCTTTGGCCCAATACCGGAATCTCTTGGCCGTTGCTTGTCTCTGAGCCGGATCCGGATGGGGGAAAACTACCTGAACGGTTCTATTCCGAGCGGCCTCTTCAGTCTTCCCAAGCTTGCCCAGGTCGAGCTCCAGGACAACCTTCTTACCGGGGGATTTCCTGATACGGGGAGCTTCCCAATCTCGCCCAACCTCGGCCAGATCAGCCTCTCGAATAACCGCCTCGCTGGTTCTCTGCCACCCTCTTTCGGCAATTTCTCTGCCGTACAGAAGTTTCTTCTTAATCAGAACCTCTTCTCTGGAAGCATCCCGGCGGAGATTGGCCGGCTTCAGCAGCTGTCCAAGATGGACTTCAGCGGCAACCGCTTCTCCGGGGTCATAACGCCGGAAATCAGTAGGTGCAGGCTACTCACTTTTATTGATCTAAGTCGGAACAATCTCTCTGGCAAGATCCCGGAGGAGATAACCGAAATGCACATCCTTAACTACTTAAACCTCTCGAGGAACCACCTGGAGGGCGGCATCCCTTCTTCCATCTCTTCGATGCAGAGCCTTACGGCTGTAGATTTCTCCTATAACAATCTTTCAGGACTTGTTCCTGGTACTGGTCAGTTCAGCTACTTTAATTCAACCTCATTCGTCGGCAACCCAAACCTCTGTGGGCCTTACCTAGGCCCCTGCCGCTCAGACCTCGCCGGCAGTTCCAGCTCCGACCGCTCTCGCCATCACTTCTCTTCCTCCTCCAAGCTCATCCTGGTCATCATTCTCCTACTCTGTTCCATTATTTTTGCCGTCGTTGCCATACTGAAGGCTAGGTCTCTGAAGAAGACCAGCGAGGCCCGTGCTTGGAAGCTTACGGCCTTCCAGCGTCTGGATTTCACGTGCGACGATGTGCTGGATTGCCTTAAGGAGGAAAATATCATCGGCAAAGGAGGTGCTGGAATTGTGTACAAAGGATGCATGCCGAACGGTGAGCAGGTGGCGGTGAAGCGGCTACCGGCGATCAGCCGCGGTTCATCCCATGATCATGGATTTTCCGCTGAGATCCAGACTTTGGGAAGGATTAGGCACCGCCACATTGTGAGGTTGCTTGGCTTCTGCTCCAACCACGATACCAATTTGCTGGTGTATGAATACATGCCCAATGGGAGCCTCGGTGAAGTTCTTCATGGTAAGAAGGGCGGTCACTTGCATTGGGATCTCCGTTATAAGATTGCCGTCGAGGCGGCGAAGGGGCTCTGTTATCTCCACCATGACTGCTCTCCTTTGATCGTGCACCGTGATGTAAAATCGAACAACATTCTTCTCGACTCCAACTTTGAAGCCCACGTCGCTGATTTTGGCCTTGCCAAGTTCCTTCAGGATTCCGGCACCTCCGAATGCATGTCAGCAATTGCAGGTTCTTATGGCTATATTGCTCCAGGTATCGTTATCATGATTTCCGGCTATCGGTGAAATAATCTTGCTTTTCTTTTACCTTTTTTCTTTTTTCGATTTTTTTTAAAATCTTATCTCTTTTTTGCTTACGGTTTTTTCATGGATTCTGCACCTGTTTTGATTTTTCTGAAAAGTTCGCCAAAAGGGTGTCGCTTACAGTATTTGAATCTTCTTTTATTACCTTTAAATTAGAAAGTTCTATACTTTGATTTAACGAAGTCTCAGTTTTTTTTTTTTTTTTTTTAATTATCTCTTGCTTACATGAGCTAATCAAGAGGTCTCTCTGCTTCGAATGTCATGGCTTCTTAGCATTGATTTCATTAATCTAATGTTTAAGTAAGCTCACATTTTGGTTCCACAGAGTATGCTTATACTCTCAAGGTGGATGAGAAGAGCGACGTTTATAGCTTTGGTGTGGTGCTCCTTGAGCTGGTAACTGGAAGAAAACCTGTGGGTGAATTTGGCGATGGGGTCGACATAGTCCAGTGGGTTGGAAAGATGACGGATTCAAACAAGGAAGATGTCATGAGAGTTCTCGACCCGAGGCTTCCATCTGTTCCCATTCATGAAGCAAAGCATGTGTTCTACGTCGCATTGCTCTGCGTGGTAGAGCAGAGCGTAGAGCGGCCTACTATGAGGGAGGTCGTCCAGATCCTGACGGAGCTGCCAAAATTTTCCCAAAAGTCTGGGGAGGAGACCTTGAATGATTCTGCAGGCCCCTTTCCCACAGCGAGTGCAGGGGAGGGTGAAGCTAAGGAGCCTGTAGAGAGAGAACCATCTCCACCAACCGATCTGCTGAGCATTTGATGCCCCCTTCCGTAGAGGCTTGAATTCTCGCTGGTATCTTCTCCTTTGTATGCAGGGTGTTACTGCTAGCTTTAAATTTAGGGCTCTCTAGATCTGCTTTTGATTCTGTACAGGGATGATTGGTTTGGGTTTCTTGGATGAAAAAAATTAGAACGCTTTAATGTGCACTTTTGTGTCAAAAACTGTACTAGTCCTTTTCTCTACTGCAATGAAATATGGTTGGTGTTCTTGAAGATGATGACGATGATGATGATGATGATGATGCCTACTCTGGTGGTGAAAACTCAGTCTTCTTTGTCCTGAGCAACAGTGGAAGTTTGTTCTTTTCTGGGCTGCAGTTTGCAAAGCGTTGAACATGGCGTGTGCCATACATCCATGCATGTGAGAATTTGATGAGCTCATTACGGCAGGAACACGACGGAGAGAAGCAGCTCCTGCTGCTGCTGCTGCTGCTGTCCTGTATTCTCAGGGCAACTCCAGAATTTCCCATAAAACAGTGAGCTTTCTAGAGAGTTTTCTTTTATGTTTTAGGAAGTTTAAAAATCTATTTTCTTTATTATTTCAAAAAAAAAAAAAAATCTATTTCCTTTAGTGAGTATGGTGGCATGCATGCAATTCGAAAAACAAACGAATTTTAGTTCTTTTTTTCTTTTTTGGCTAAATATTCAGATTTTCTTTTTAAATTTTCTGTCTTGAGAAGCTCTGCAAAGTAAGAAAAATCCAAGTCTTGTATATGAACCAGTCTCTCTTGCCCTCCCTCTCAAGTAGAAGAGATTTAGGTAGCTCTATTCCTTCAAAAAAAAAAAAAAATGGACATCAAACAAATTAGTTCCCGAGTTGCCTTTACGGGTATACCCAAATAAATGAGTTGGTGTAGGCCATTCTTAACCCTAGACTCAGCCTTTTTTCACTTATGTTCTCTCTCGCATTTTCAATGAGACAAGTTGGTTCCAGACATATACGTACATGCTCTCTCAGTTGTTTGGAAGACAGAGAAAATGAATTATGAGTGATATTTTTTGAGAAGGTATTCTAAAAAATTCTTCTTGAAATTTCTCATTCAAAGAATATACTCATTTGAAAATTATCTTCATTTAAAGAATTTATGAAATTTATATCTCTTAGCTGTCACTATATCTCTCAAGAGGGAGGGGAGAAGACTCCTCTAAATTTGTATTTATATCTTCTTCCATGAATAATAAACTGCAAGTAGAAATCACTGCTTTACTTTCTGAGTATATCGATATTTTTTGTATGGTCTTCTGAAAATATCGTGGGTGTTGATAGAACTGTTAGTGAGCATCACTTGAATGTATTTGCTGATACTACTTCTATAAAACAAAAAATGAAAATCGTGGCAGAATAGAGATATCAGGCCATTGAAGAAGAATGATTATGCTTAGTTATTGCATTGATGATATTATTTTTTTCATACTAATGCTCTTAATTATCATTGGTTTTTGAGCCCAATCAAGCCGGTAGGGTAAGGGGATCTTATAGCACCTATACTTGGAATCCTACCATACACTTGAGGGTCAGGGGAGTTTTAGTAGAGCCTACTCATAATTTTAGGACAGTTCATGTCATCTTACTTTGATGCAGGTCCCTCTTAAGCAGAGTGCTTTACTTCTCATTAGAATTTGCTACTTTAATAGAGGTCAACTCATGTCTTAGTACAAATATCAGACGTGATATTTTAGACATTTATGTCCTTTTATATTAGGAAATTAACTCCTTCCAGGCAAGATCACTATAAGCCCTATTATTTATTTCTGTGTAAATATTGGCAAAAGGACTTATTTTAAAGCTAATATTGGAAAGACATTTATTCTAAGTTCTCTTATTATCATGACTAACTATTGTGATTTTTACAATTGAAACTGCTCAACTAGATGTTTGTTCATTTTTAGTTTTAGATGCTTAATAAAAATTAATTTTAATTTTAATTAAGTGTCCCATCTACATGCCCTAATCAATATGCTTGAAGAAAACAATTTTTTTTTTTTTTTTTGATAGTAGTTGGAGATAAAGAACATGTTGAATGCATGACTCTGGGAACACATCGTCCGCTTATCAGTTGTCGACATTCTTTTTTATAAATATTTGTTTGTAGGGGCTGCTTCATGTAATTTTATTTGCCACCTAAATAAAAAGATATTGACAGCAGATTTTAAATTATTTGAAGTTCGTCTCAAAATTTCTCATGATAAAATCATGTGCAACCTACTTATATTAAACATTAGAAAAATTTATTATCGGTGATATATGATTTTTCGTATTTTTGATATATACTATATAGTTGATTTAATTTTTAGTAAAAAAAATATTAAAATAAATTTTTTGTATTATATATTATTTAATGTAAAAATATATTAAATGACACTATTGATATAGTAAAATAAATAACTTACATAATTATGTAGATATAATATAAAAAAAAACTCATATAATTAAAATATATAAAATATAGAATGATTTAAAAAAATTATAATTAATATGCAAATAATTTATAAAAATAATATAATATATAATATAAAATTAATGATACATAAATTTAATTATTTTAAAAAATGAGTTAATTATTATATATTTATAAAATATATATAATAAAAAGTATTTAAATTAAATATCTAATTTAATTAAAAGTATAAATATTTTAGACAACAAAACAGTTTTAATCAAACAGTTCTTTTTTTTATGGCAGCTTTTAACAACAGTTTGTCAAACATATAAAATAATTTTATTTAATAGTATTTTTTTATGAGATAATTATCTACATGCCACACAATTTAGTTTTATTTATGCCTTACCTATCCATTCTTAATTAATTACACTATCCACACTCAAAATATTATAAAATCTTACATACATACATTTTAACTTATTTTTATTATAATGAGTAATCATAAATTTTTAATAACCTAACTATAATTAAATTACAAAAAATCTGAGCCGTTCATCATATTATTTTAAGGATATCTAAATATATTTTGAGTGAAAATCCTAAAACCTTAAGTTTAGGTGGCAGCAACGGAAGAAGACATCCGCTTTAGTGTTGTATTGAGGAAGAGAAAAATATATACCATTAAAAGTAAAAATATAATTTTAATGATTTACTAACAGAATATAAATAAAATTAAATTATATAACATGTAAATAATTATTATTATTTTTTATACAACACAGCAATGCCAGACAAAGCCTCGGTGAATGAGAGCCCCATGGTGACCGCTGGAATCGGATAAGCGATCAGTGAAGCTGAGTGTATAACATACCCCAAGTTTTGCTGGCTGCTGCGCTTGCCTGCCATCACGCCATGGACCGCTCGGTCTTTAATCCCTGCAGCGGTCCACTGGACCGGAACCACCTAACAGGCTAACAGCACTTCCACGTAAATATAAAAACATCACTGCCGTTCGTCATCATTCGGACGGCCTGATTTTAAGAGTTTGGATGTCTGCCAATTGCAGGAGGCGGCCTGCCATGTGGACCGCTGGAGTTAAAGCAATGAATTCTTGTCACCTTGCATCAACTATGGGTTAATTTAAACTTAACCATATTCATAATTATCAAAAGTTATATAATTTATAATATAAATACATATTATTAAATTAAATAATAATTATTTTTATATAATATTAAGATAATATTAACCAAACGTTCCTTTATTCTTTAATATTAATATTTTTGTAATTCTTATTATTTATTTTGATTCTATTTTTCACAAGATAGTGTAGGTCTTTAGCATTAAACTATTTTTTTTTTTTACAAAATTACATCAAGCAAGCAATATAATAAAGTTTGCTAATAAATTTACCAAGTTTTCAGCATTACAAGTTAGAAAGGATGAATTTAGTGATCTGCTTTAGTATATGATCCTACTGCTCTCAGTTGTTTGGATTAACCCCAAACCCAACTCCCGAGATATCCTCAGGAGACCAAGCAAAGATGTCAATATACCTAGAAAGTAAAGCGGTGACATCGGCTTTCTGCTTGTCATTTATGGAAGAAGATACATTTACAGTTTTAAGCGAGTCTTCCCCTCTTATGGTACAACTGGTTGGGACTCCCTAGGATCCAACTGTGCAGCGATCTGGAAACATCAGGTAGCTTGCCTGAGGTCTCCTCTGATGGTGACAACGCTGCTAGAGGTAGAAAACTTCGCGCAGTGGTATGGTGTAGAGATCACCATCCCGAAGGAGTTTAGAGTAGTCAAATAACATCCAACATTCTCGTATCTCATGGTATGATATTTTATGCCATGTTCTAAGATTGTTCATGAGTCTACTGTAGTTATGTTTCTATGCGGTGCATTCGGTTACACGTATTTTATTTTTCAATAAATATAAATACGAGATTCTCTATTAGAAAGAAAGTAATAATAAATTTTGAAGCAATCAAACTATATATAGTATATAATTTTTTATAATATGAGATAGCTAATAAATCTGATCATAATGGTAATCAAAAAAAGTTTATTTTGTGTGCCACTAATGACACCCACTAGCAGTTTATCCCAAAAAAGATGATCTTTTTTTTTTTAAAGCAGAAGAATCCACATTTACAGCTCTTTTCAGGCCTAATCCTCTAACTCACCATTATAATGACTGCCCGCTTGGCGCAGTGCCAGGCTGGCCGTCAGCCTTTTCCCAATTATTCCACTTTGGCGTTCTGATCCATCAATTTTTCATTGCATTTTGTGTTCTCTCGTTCATAATTTTAAAGATTCGATCCAAATCATCACAGTTTCACGTCCAAAATTTGATTATTTTTTTCAAATTTTTTTTATCTGAAAATGCTGAGTTTTGGGGTATCAGAAACCTACACGTGTTTAAGATAAATTAAGTACATTAAAATTCTAATTTTTGAATCAAGTGTTTATATCAACCTTTTTGAAAATCAAAAGTATCAAATATTCAAAATACATATTTTTCACAAAAATTTTAAACTATTATCAATATTCCACATTTTAATTTTCTACTGAGCCTATTTTTGGATGAATCCATTCTACTTATCACTTTTTTGCTCAAGCATATAAATCTAAACCTTCCATTCCTTCTCAACTACCAAGATAAAAATAATACCCAAAATTTTAAAATTTTTTTTTATTAGAATTTTTAAAACAACGCGCCGTTGCCAGGTCCCAAGTCCCGGATGAGAAACGCGGAGGGTTGCGTTAGGCAGTCGACAGCCAGCGTAAAATTAAATTATTGAATTTTACCCGTGTACAAAGAGGAAGAGGGAGACCAAAGAAGGCATGACAATAAACTATAAGGAGTGATCTTAGTTACTTAGACTTAGATAAGAATTTAATAACTGATAGGACGCAATGAAAATTAAGGCTTGGTTGTTGTTGCTGTTGTTGTATCAGAAGTTTTAAAACCTTGGGACTAATGAAAAAGGAATTTCCTTCAATAGTGAAGAATTACTGCCAGATCTCTGAAGATTGAATCTTCAGAAAAGGCAATTTAGATCAATTTTTTTTACTATTGTTCACAAAGCTGGAGCTTAAGAGCTTCCATGCCCTCTCATTCTGGCTATATCAGATTGCATTCATTTAAGGCCCTGTTTGGCAATGAACTAAAAATCATAGCTAAAATTACTTATAGCTAAAATCTTAAATTTATTTTTAAAAAATATTAAAAAATTATTTTATATCTCATCTCACACAAATTCCAACATTAAACAATCACTTTATTTCACATCTAGCACAATTCTCAATAAATCAATCAACTTTATTTTATATCCTACACAATTTTTAATATAATCAAATTACTTTATTTCACATCATACACATTTTTTTAAAATGGCTAAAAATTTTAACTAAATTTACTTTTTTTTCTTATTACCAAAGAACGCGAGCTTCATAATCATTCAAAGTAGCAGTAGTAGTACACCCTGCAGCTCCCGAGATATTCCTCAGTCTTCCACGTCCCTTTACTCCTCCAGAAAGACTACCACTCTTTTACCTTAAAATTTATATCCATGGATTCTGTTCAAACAGTTCTGTGGTGAGAAAAAAGCCTACAAGCATCAAAACAAAATAGAAGAAAACAACAGGAATTGAAGGAGATCATGCACCCTTTTTCTATTCCCTGCCAAAGCCTTCCTCTTACAGACTACATTGCAATAAACCTGCTTTATAAAGTTGATTAAAAAAAAAAAAACAAAACAAAAGAGGCTTCAGATTTAACTTGAGGAAAACATCAAAAAAAGGAGTGCAAATGACAAGCTTTTCTCTTATTTTTACAGCACTTCCCAAGCATGGCATATCATTCCTAAATTTCATGCAATCATGTCTTTCATAGCTTCAAATTAAACCGACCACCATCCCTTCAGCTTTAGGGAAAGTGAAAATATTCTTTCACCATGACAACCAGCATGTACTGGAGCTATAAACCTACATCTATCTCTCTATCTATCTATCTATCTATCTATCTCCCCTCCAAGGTTCCAACCTGCCATTTGATATAGAAAACAAACACATGGATGGCTCATGGCTGCCCTCACATGGCAATAATATTCATCATAATGCTACTTTGCTAGATCTTAGAAAGAGGGGGAGAGGTGAATCAAAGGAGATGGGGAACTGGGCCAAATGGGTCTGTCATATTTCTTGGAGGACTACTGTTTGGTTAAATATTTGGAGGTATATCGCTGTCGCCATGCTGTTTGTGCTTCAGTGACATCAAAACTGTGGATTAGGTACATGCCTTTATGTCACACCTAAAGTTTCTTCACACATGGGACAAAGCAGACTGAGACATGATGACTTACAAATATATTAATGCAGAAGAATCAATGACTCAAATGTGAATACAGAGGTCTGTGGAATGTCCCTTTTTTAAGAGAGAGCTTACATGCTTGGCCCATTCAAAAAGCCCTTTTAGAAATTCACTTGTGAAGAAGGGGATGAATTTTTATCTTAGTTATAGCTATCAATTAAGCTTTATAAATAAGCATGCAATGGGTATTTGAGACCTCATGAGAGCTAGGTAAGTTCATCAAAAGACTAGGCCATTGTTCAATTAAAACTGTAACAACTAGAACAAAACTCCTTGGGATGGTGTAAAAAATAAAATAAAATAAACAAAGCCCCACAATCCCAAGCTAGCTGAAGTCAGGATATGCATTCAAGTCTTTAGTGCGACAGTAATTCAAGGTCACGTTTAACAATCATATCTCAAGTCATTTTTAGTTTTCCCTTTCCTTTCTTTAATATCTTCAATTGTATCCTTTCACATTTACACCTAAAAACCTCATACATCATCAATGAACATAATTAAACAATCTTAAACATCTCACCCTCACCTTATCCTAAAAAGTAATAAACTCTGCGAGAGCAATCAACATATCACAACCTTTTTGGTCAATTATGCAAAAATAAACAATAAAACTAAGTATACGTGGAGTTTCCAATTCAAAGTTAAGATTAGAAAAACACAATGTTTATCTGAAATCATATCAGTGTGAACTATAAGAAAATATTAGTTACACGAAGAAAGACTGAAAGTAGCAGTAGTCCAGGTAGACGTATCATGCACAACAAGCTTAATTAGTACAAGTTGTTTCAAGCACATTGTAGCGATATTTACGCGTGTATTTTTTGCATTTATGAATTTCGAATGAATGAAACACCCTTATGAATGCTCGCTGCTAACTCTTTCTTTGCCTTCTCCAGTCCAGTCCTATCACAGAATATCATGAATCAATGATCTTGATAAATACAATTATTCAGCCTATGCTGATCAGTAACACGATGTATTGTCATGTAAAAACACTTGAAGAGTACTGGAAAAATCAGCTATCTCAAATCAAATCTGAAGGCTTATACTGTTATTGCCAGCTATGATCATTTTAAGACACAAAATTATAGTGCATATATTTAAAGAAAGAACCAAAGTACAGATCAAAAGATAATCTTCCTAGTTCTAGGGAAAATTACATAATGAGAGCCTAAGTATAAGGTAGTGAAGTATCAAACATGTAAATCTTATTCTGGTTCGTATATTCTTGTTTACTGAGTTTAAGAATTTCAATAGTCATCCACACAATATACAGTTTTTTTTTTTGATTGAAAACACAATATACAGTTTCCATCCAAAGCAAGAGGACTTAAACAGTTACAAATGCAAAACTAGATAATACAAAAAGAGGATAAAATGGTTCAAGTTCAATTGGACTGCTTTTACTTGGAATGGAATAGCCATTCCGCCTTTTTCTATGTTTGCATGGTGGAATCTAAATTTTTTTTTGAAGCGTGGTTACTCCTCCAATGATGGCAACAATTCTGCTCGACTAACAAACAAATAACAAGTCGGACAACAACAACACTGGTCTCTCCTTGTTAGTCACCACTTCTCAAATTTGTTTAAGAGGACAACACTCCATTATTTATGTTTTTTGAGGAAATTGTGCTTGAATCAAGCTATATTTATGCTTAAATTAAGCAGAAATCCACAAGACATCTTACCTAACTTTTAACTGAGATTATTTTTTTGACAGGGATTATGAGATTATTGTTTAACAAGAAAAGTACATGAATTCTAGAATATTAAAGGTTTTTTATGAAGCACCGATATTTCACAAAACCTAACGTATTGGTATTGTATCAATATTAAATACTTGATAAGACCATATACACCATTGATATGTATCATATACATCAAGTAGAGTATCTGATTCTTTTTCTTTTCGAAAAAATAATGATATAGCTTGATTCATCTCCAATTCTTGTCGACACAAATTGATACAACTATGATACTTATCGACAATACGACCAGTTGAAGAAAAAGTAAAAAAAAATGGTTGAACAAAACATGACTAATAGGGTGGGGTTGTTATAGGCATAACCATTGAAGTATCAAAGGAGAGGGACAACAAAACTTTCTTGAGTAATGTCTTCGTTGCAACCCTAGATTTTGTAATCGACCTTCAAACGCTATTAAGAGGAAGCTATCACTATTTCGTAATCGACCTTTAGTAGCATCTTCGTTGCATCCTTAGTTCTGATGTTTGGTTAAATGTTGCAATATTACTTGAGCAAGGTATATAGGCTATTAGGGAGAAACTGTGTGACTATGTTGGATCAAACTTAAGATAAGACTATATTAGCAAATTTACTTGACTCAATAGCATTCTTGAAGAGATCGACACTTTGACAAAATTGAAAGAGTAATTGTTTTGTACAAGATGCCCAAAAAATTAAACATATGGTTGTGCTCTTTATGGTCCGCTTATTTGGAGAAAACCGTCTTTGGAATGAAAACTTTTAACCTTGAGAAGCATGTATGATAGTTATGTTGAAAGTTGTATAGGATATGAATAACATAATGTAATAAAAAATTCATCAGTCAGAAAATTCTGCATCACAAAGCACATGAGTTGGCACAGAGGTAATGATGTTTTAGTTCAAATACATGTTAAATGTAATTCAGGAATAAGCTATTCATATGACTTGAAGGAATAAAAACTTCAATATGCCAAACGATATTCACATGGCTAGAAGGAATAAAAACTTCAATATGCTACCAGAGATTTATATGACTAGAAGGAATAAAATCTTCAATATGCCAAAAGATAAAAGGCTAAAAATGTATGCCACGAACCTCTCATACTCACTAAGAGGACCGAGAGCACAAACTTCCTCCAACCCACTCCGACCTAATCGCACTTTTGATGCAAAAAATGGAAGTTCTGTGACCTATACGTGAATCACAGAATGTGTTACAAAAGTAGCAATACCAGAATGGTAGTTATTTTTCAAAATTGCAATTTCATGCTAGAATGACACCTCTGAAGCCACAAATGCACATTCAATGACACCTGCATCTCCACTCAACCCCCGCATGCACGCATCCGCAAATTTGGCGGCAGCAAATGCCTGAAAATTTTGTTTTGAAACTATTTAATCATAATGGACAGCTTTCTAGCTAAAGCAAAAGATAGAGAAGGATGAGTTTGAACCAACCATTGAAAGTGTTGCAGAGCCAGCACCAGCTTTTGCCTAAAAGAAGCATATTCAATCAATACTACAATGGAGTTGTACAAATTCATCAAAACAGACAATCTATGACTAATGTGATGTGCAAACTATGACCGGTGCACTAAATCTTGTTTATTTTTTTGAAAGTAAATTGCAGACTTCTAATATGCTGCAAATAACAGAAGTTTTGAAAAAAATTTGCGGTCTCCACACAAATTTTTCTTTAAAATCCTAAGTCAGACTTGTCAGTGAGAACTTTCAGAATATCTCCAGTTGATACAACCAATTCCTAGGAGTAGAAACTCATGTACGTTTTGTTTTTGAAAAACCACATATGTAGAGAGTGCTTATAACAATAGATATTTGAAAACAGAAGCATGAGCAAGACATTGGTAATGTTCTTCCTAAATATATACTTATAACAATGTAAAACATTTCTTTTATGTGATTCATATTTTACCTCAACCACTTCTGTACCCCCATTCTGAATGCGATCCGTGAGACGGCTAATTTCTTCAGAAGTAAAACTGAATGAAGGCTTGACCTGCATATCAATTGTAGGAATATTTTCGCAGGATCAAAAAGATGATAACATTGAAAGCATGGACTACAGAACTCTTTTATTCACCCAACCTGTGACAGAAGGGGTAATATTGTGATCCCAGCATGACCACCAACAACAGGAACATTGACTTCCCTCGGGTCAATACCAAGTACCTCAGCCTTTAAAGCATCAAATGAGCAAGGACATGGTATCAGATAATACTCTAGAAAATGTTGTAGGCATTCATAGATATTAAATAAAGAGATTTAAATTAAAAAAAAGAAAGATTATCAATACCAGTTGGGAGAGAAAAAACAAATTTTTAATCAAATCCAAGAGAAACTAGGAGGTTGTTTGGTTTAAGCTTAACTTCACTCAAGTTTAATAAAACTTCTTGCAAGAAAAGTGAAAGAATTATTTTCTTTGTATTTTGTCGGAGATGCTTCAAGAAAAAAAGGAAACCACAATAAGAATCATAATTAGGAGAAATTTTTTGCAGCAGGAAATCAAACTATGAAGCACTTGAAGGGAAAGAAGAACAAATCAACTTGGTATTCATACCACAAAAGTGTTGGCTCTAACAACATCAAGTGTTGTCACTCCAAGAAGGCGCTTAGGATCATAGGTGCCTGCCTTCTTGAAAACCTCTGCAGCAATAGGAACAGTAGTGTTCACAGGATTGCTTATCAAATTTACAATTGCATTCGGACAACATTTGGCAACGCCTTCACAAAGTGTTGTCACGATTCCAGCATTTATTTTAAAAAGATCATCCCTTGTCATCCCTGGCTTTCTAGGGACACCTGCAGGAATGATGACAAGATCCATTCCAGTGAGTGCATTCTCCAATTGAGGCTGGCCCAAGAAACCCCGAACCTAATGTACAGAAAACCATTTTTCTGAGCTGAATTAGGCCAAAAGAGGAACCCATTAAGTATAATGACAACCGAAGTCTACTAGTTATGATTCACACCCAAATTTGCAAATAAGTAACAAGATGCATAGGAGATCTACTAAAGCAAGTTGCAATAAGTTGTTAGTTGAAATAACTATCAATAATGATGGGGACATCCAGATGATAGACAGTCCAGATAGGATCACATAGCATACTTTTGAAGAATGTTGCAGACTACTTAAATAAATAAATAAATATCTATATATATATATATATAGATTGGTTGGGTTTATTTAAATTAGTTTTATTCAAATTAAATTAGACATACTAGATAATAACATTTTAACGGATAAATCTAATTAATTTAAACTAGTTGGAATAATCCCATTTGGATCATTATATAAAGTCATAAATATCTTTTTTTTTATTTGTTCATAAATAGGCCAAAATCTGTGCATATTTTAATGGAATAATAAATGAATGAAATTTATTTTGTGTGCAAGTGATCTTGGAATTATTTCGAGTTAGTCCAAAGATTTCAGAAGGAATCGCTATCCTTAAAGGGAAGGGTAGAAAAACCTTAGGTGAGAATCACCAGCTTCCGCTGGGTTTGTCCTCGAATTACATTGCATTGCAAGAGGTTAGCTCTAATATCATGTTGTAATGAACCGTGATCCTAATGTAAAGGTATTGCCTGCTTTGTCTTCAGACTAGGTCGCCACAAGCTACTCCCAGCTCTCTTTGGTCGCCGACAACACAGATCCACTAGTTTCTTTTCTCAATTATCTAAACCCTAGTCGCCTCATCTCCGTTGTGCCCGCATAAGTTTTGGTATTAGAGCACATTGTTTCGTATCAAATAACTTTTGGGTGATGAAAGCTAGAATAGATAAAAGAATAGTTTTGTGTGCAACGATTATCACGAATAAAGTATACAAGAAAGTTGTGGGTTATGAAGAATAGGTACAATATAGTGATACAAATATGATATGAATATAATGATATGACAAACTTTAAAAAAATAGAATACAAATACATTAATATATGATAGTTATATATGTGTGTATTTATATCATATTCTTATATTTAAATTATGGCTCATATAATAGACCAGAATAACTTATGTACCTTGTTAATATGAATTTCAAAAATATTATTTCATTTTCTTTAAATTAATTACTTTTTTTCAAACATTTTTGATACTACTAAAAAAATATTATGAATAATTCAATTTAAAAAAATAAAACATTATTCAGCTATTAAATTTCAAAAAACCTTAAATTTAATATAATGTTATAAAATTTGTTTAATTGCTTCTCAACTTATTAAAAATTATCTAAGTGATATAAGAGTTCCATATCAGTAGATTAGGTTTAGTTTCTATCAAAATTCGATTTAAATCAATTAACTCAATGGAAACTTGAATAATTGATAAATAATACAGACACTTTGACCTGAATCCTGATATATCGATCTGATTAAAGTAAATACATGCTCTCCTCTCTTCAAGTCTCTAACTCGATAAATAAATAAAACAAAAAAGGTCCTATTATTTTTACAATACAAGCTCAATTGAGATAAAGAAGTGTGATTGGCTCTACTAGAAGCAACGATAATGCATCAGTTGAGGTGGTAAAAATAGTAACATCATTAACGTATGTAAAATAGTAAAAAAAAGATCAACTAAAGTAAAGAATGTAACAATTTGCAGATACTAAATCTTTTTCTGCTGTCAAAACACTAGAGTACGTAAAGCTCTTTGCAATCTCAATTGCATAAGCCCAGTGTACCACTCTCTCAATTTTAACATTTACGCCTGCACGGGTCGTGATTTATGTATAAGATATTTTTTTTATTTTTATCGTGTAGACTGAACTGAATATTTCAATATTTATTTCTCTAATTAGAAGTATTAGAAAGTATCAGATGAGTATCGAATAAATATCAAATTTTAAAAAATAAAAATAAAAAATCATACGTTACATGGTATTTCAGATACATATTGGTGGAGTATCGGAAAATATCAGTATCTGATATGAATACAATATGGATACGTTAGGCCACATGAAATATTAGTGCTTTATAGGGTGTGGGTAGTCCTGTATAATTTTTTGAATAAGGTACAAGCAAATAACTTTCACATTGATTTTATCTTCTAGATCAAACAAATGTCTTGCCAAGAGTATAATAACCCAATTTTATCACAATAAACACACTCCACTGACAGAAAAATATAAAATTGGTGACACTGGAAACTAAGCATAAACTAAGGAGTAAGGATGAATACAAAGATGAAGATGCAGTAAAAAGATCAAGGTACAAAAGCGTGTTTTTTTTTTTTTTTTTTTTCGATTGGGCAAGGTACAAAAGGTGGGTGGTAGAACATCGCTATATACGTTGCAAAAAAAATAATTCAGATATAGATAGAGAATTAGCATTCAATGAATTACAGAAAATTACCACTGCACCAGTGTCCATGTGACTAACGTCTGCTGTGACCCCAGGTGAGTTGACAACATCGTAAAGATGGAGAAGTGACACGAGAGGGTTCATCTTCATTAACATGGAAAGGGGTTGACCGATTCCCCCTGCAGCACCCAGTATAGCTACTTTAAATCCAGGCGCCCCACCTTTTGCCCGACAGTTTTGTTGACCCAGAAACGAGCGGTGCTCCATCTATCAATTGTAACTACCAACATGATATCAGGAAAAGAAGGATAAAGGTTACTAGTTAAAAACCAAACATGTGAACTAATAGGATGGCAATGCTCGATAGTCGATCCATAAGAAGGTGGATTAAATGCAAGCAAGTTCAGAAGCATCGTTTGTGGAACAGCTCTTAAAGTGAATCAAGTTCTCCAGTAGAGGGAGGTGATTGGATAAGGCGTCTTAAGAAGACGATTGGGAACCACCCAAAAAGGAAAATAAAAAGTATACATTGAGAAGACAACCATTTTCACGCAGAAATATCATAAATCGCACCAGAACGATTTAGTTATGTATCAAAAGTAATGGCAGAGGAAGTAGTTGTCACAAGAGAGAGCGAGAATTTCAAACCTGAAGAGTTGGAGGTCGGAGATGGGTCGAAATCTTGGCAAGTCGTTGCGAGGCCTCGGGATTAGGATGCATATTCTGATATACGAAAAGAGCGATCTCTTGCACTCCTTCTGAAGAATGGAGTGCCTGCGGCGAGCTTAATAGAGGGAAGAGGAGAGATCTGTGTGGACGATGAAAGAGTGAGGCACAGAAATCCAACAAGTGCTACGAATTTGTGGAGGGCGGACGCATTACCCTTATCTGTATTATGAAGGATTGAGCGCCCAACGGGTTCCTTTCTTCTCCATTCTCAATTGTTGGTTCTCCCATTCATTCCATTGATCGTCATAGTGCCCGCGGAAGCAGTAAAATCAGCCCGTCATTGGGTTGAGCCAACTCTCAAACTGTGCTGAACTTAATGGCAAATGATACTCATTTAAAAAATAATAATAATAATAATAATAAATATTTTTTAATTATTTTATATAAATTTTAATATAAAAAAATATTATTTTACTTCACATATTCAATAATTTTTAATAAAGATATTAACTTTATTTTATATCCTAGATCAAAATATTCGATTCAAATATTTTGGTTTAGGATATGAAATAAAGTTGATATTTTTATTGAAAATTATTAAGTATATGAAGTAAAATAATATTTTTTATATTAAATTTGTGTAGAATGATTAAAAATTTTTTATTTATTATTATTATTGTTGTTTTTTAAATTAGTACTATTTTGGTCCTGATTTTGGTCTTCGCGCTAAACAAGGCTATAAAAAACCTAAACTTAAAAATCAGGAAAAAAAAACCTAAACTTATGGTATGTAAATTAATATACTAAAGCCTCTTTAATAGTAATTTTTTAAAAAAATTATGGAGCATTTAGTTATGTCACTCTTAAAATAAGTTTTATTACATATTTTATTCTCAAAATTATTTATTTACTTTTGTCCCCCTAACTTTAAATGATTATTTACAAACTAAACCCCTTCCCTCACTCCCGTTATTTTCCTGTGACCTTAACTTTGGGGGTGAAACATTGGCCATTAATTTTGATGTAATAATTTTGGGGGTGAAATATGTAATAAAACTTACTTTAGGGGGACAAAAGTAAATAGATAACTTTGGGAGTAAAATATGTAATAAAGCTTATTTTAGGGATGACATAAGTAAATTTTTCCAAAAATTATTTAGAGATTTTTACTGGCATTCAAGCCTATATTTATATATCCCATTAAAAAAATCTATATCTATATACTATTTCTAAAATTTACCTCACAAATATATTCCATCTATAATTTCCCCTTTTTATAATTACTAAACCCAACTTTGAGTAAAAAGATGATACATATACATATATATATATATATATTAATATTTGATACGGTATAAAAGTAGGCATATTAATGAACATTGCGGTTGAAAGATAATGTATTAAAATTTATGATTGTAAGGAATGCAAATAATATACAAAATTAAGTAACGTATGCTTAAATGCTACTTTTAAAATAGTTACCAGTAGTAAATATTGTATTCGAAATAAGTTGCGTTTTGCAATTTAAAATGAAAATGATTCAACTAAATTTCAATTAATTGAATTATCACTCAAATATTCCATGGTGATTTGATCCAAAAAAATCATGAAAGCTATACTAAGCCAACAAGGGTGGCATTTGTAAACTACAACTCAAATTTGTGATTATTTAACTTAAACTGAAAATGTCCATCATGTACGAAAGATCGTAAAATTAAATTTTTGATTGAGTTGCCAAACATAATGTTAAGACGATCCTTGCAAATATAAGTGTAAATATTAGTACGATTCTATAAAAAAAAATATTGGTATAATTTTTAAGTACAAATCTCGTACAAGCTACTATAGTGCATAAGGTTGTTGCTAAGGTATTAGTGCATAGATTAAAAACGTGGACTTGAATAGCATATTGGCTGAGATGTCAAGCAGCACCTTTCTTACATCAAAGTTGGCGATCTGCACAGTGATGAAAATAAGATCGTCATAGTTGCTGTAATGGCTAGGCAGATCATCAACTGACAAGATTATCGAAATAGTAATAGAGAGTTGGCATGTAACATTGCTGATGATGGCAGTTTGCTTCCTTTCCTTCTCCGGGTCACAACAAAAGATGGTGTCAATGATTTGATTGACATGTTAGGAGGGCTCGCTAAAGTAGAGATGAGGTTGAGACGCCAAAGACGTGGTTGTAGCCCATTGAGCAGCTTCTTTTCCTTGCAACTTCTTCATGGGCACAAATTCTTTCAACTGGCCCTACTTAATTAACTTCATGAGTGAAGATCCCGTGTGTTGTGCAATACTTTTTTGAATCAGCTCCCCTTGGGAGGATTCGGTTTCTTTTGGGGGAGGGTTAAAAAGGCCCTACTTGTAAGTGATCGCGCAGACTTCAATTAAAGGATGAGTGAACTAGAGCCTGTTCATACTCAAGGGAAGTGAGTAGTTCTTCGCCTTCTTTTTCCCATTGTTCCTCCTTCGAAACTTAGACTTGAAGTTACCAGATACGCGTTTTCTTCTTTCTTTCTTTTATGCTTCTTCTGGGGAGAATGCACCTGCTCGACTTGTGCATACTGGCTCGCAAAATTGATTAGCTCTAAGTTGCTTCTAGGGTGAGACAAGTTTAGATCACTGATGAAAGGACCATTCTGCAATCCCTTGCTATAATTATAGATCAATATAGCCTAGTCCAGGTCTTTTATTTGATTTGTTGTCATAAAGAATCTGCTAGTGTAGTCCCTTATGCCCTCATCCTCCTTCTACTTGTACTGACTAGAGAGATGTCAAAGACATCAAGCTTCACAACCCCAAGGAAGCGGGTGAGGAGCTCAACCTTCAAATGATCATACAACGAAATGAAACTCGTCAGAAGGCTGGTATACCAAATGAAGGTGGGACTTAAGAGTTAAGACCATCAAGTAATATTTCATAGTATTTGTGAATCATAAGTAATGGTTAGCAGCCTCAAAGCCTTGAATATGCTCATGATGATTAGAATCTCCCATGTAGGAGTTGAACTTGGGCAGCTTATAGTCTTTCTAGACAGGAGATGGATGGATAGTTGGAGATGAAAGAGCATCAATATCGATGGCCAATAAGGTTGAAAAGGAGAAATCCCCAAAGCAAAGTATGTTGGGTGACTGGGGAACTAGAGTGGTGAAAAGGAAGCTAGTCAGTGCTAAGGCCACCAGAGCAATCGACAAGGCATCAACATACGAGTGAGAAAAGGTAGTCGGAGGCCATTCTCATCACTTCGAGATTCGATTGTGCTGGTGAGGTCAGCTTAGCCGATGGGGCCATGGGAGATGATTGTTCAACTCTTATGACCTAAGCCGTGATGAAGGTCCTGAACTTTGCCAAGAGGTTGATATGAGAGTCAACTATCTCCCCTAGCACTTATTGTATGTCACTTATCGCTCCTTAGAGATGCGCTACCTTGTAGTCTTAAAAAGAAGCAGAAGAATTATCAGTCCTCACCCTCACCTTATAGCGGGAGAGAGAGATGCGTGAATTTGGATGAGATGATCTGAGTTGAAATATGTGAGAAATGTGGTAGAAATTAGTTATTATTTTAATAATATATGTAAGATGTGAAATAAAATTAATTTTTAACATTAAATTTTATGTATGATATGATATTCCTGTTTAAAATTAAATGGTGTTAATTTTGAACTGCCAAACAAACAAGGGACAATTCAAAATGGCGTAAATCAATAGCATAAGCATCTACTTTCCAACCTAGCAGGAGGAACCGCTTTCAGCCACACAAATGGAGCTTGATGTGAGGTCTAGATTGCTTTGGAACTTGATTAGGGTTAACTCTCAAGATTTAAATATCGGTTAAGATATTTTAGAGGAATTTTATAGGAGGATTGTTTTGATTGCCCAAGGAGAGTAAATACTAGCTAGCCTTGAAAGAGATCTATTCAAGTTTCAGAAAGACATTCATTCTAACACACAATGTGGAGGAGAGGATCTGAGGCCTGATCAATAGTATTTGATTTGAGTCCATTATCTTGTGTGTACCTTTGTTCCATATTTCACTTTATTTACCTCTATTTACTTCTCTTTTTTTTGTTTTGTTTGAAAGTTTTCCTTTGTTTACTTCTTTATTCATGCCTATTGTTTGTTTAAATTGTATATCAGGACTGAACAATTATGTGATTTTGAGGCCTCTTATGATTACATTATTCACCAATTTTCTTTTTGTTTTGAGAGCCACTGATTTTCATTTACATGATGAAAATAAAACATACATGCTAGAATGTAATTTAAATTTGTTGCATACTATGGTTGATTAAGACCAGGGAAAAAATGTATTAATTACTAATCACTATTGAAAAATCCTCAGTTTTCTATGTTAATTTCTTGTTTAGTATAGTATTGTGATAGATCCACTTACATACTTAACAAATAACTATGTAAAGAAATATAAAGAGTGAAAATTTATTGCTTTGTAAAAATATTCTATTAGATATTAACACTGACATCTTTATTCTCATTCATTATCTTCTAGCTAGGTTGCCTTTGCATTCATAGGCATGACATAACCCCAGTTAGTATAGTATCGTGATAGATCCACGTGCCTACCTCAGTTCTGATATATGGCACCTTAACGTCGAGCTCCTATGTAGTAGGCATTTGATATCACCTAAGCACAACTTGTTCCAAACCATGTATTGACAGTTCATTCAGGTCAAGGGGTTCGATTCTCGGCCTTAACCCTTGATATCCACGTCTTCGACCTGGTGTTGGCATGACCTATCAATCTATATGGGTATTCAGAGCATCATATATAATTTATATGAGTTAAGGTTGAGCACAACAACAACAACCAAGCCTTAATCCTAGTAGGTGGGGTCGGCTATATGAATCATTTGTTTTCATTACACTCTATTAATTACAAAATTTTTATCTAAGTCTAAATAACTAAGATCACTCCTTATAGTTTTTTGTCATATCTTCTTTGGTCTCCCTCTTCTTTTTTGTATATGGACAAAATCTAATAACTCAATTTTTCTAACTGGAGCTTCAATCGGCCTATACGATTTATATGTCCAAACTATGTAAGCCGACTTTCTTTAAGTTTATCCTCAATTGGTGCAACACCGACTTTCTCTAAGTTAAGGTTAAGCACATTTATGAAATTTTTTTCTAGGGTTTCTTTGCATATGTGAAGCACTGTTGTATTGTGCTCTTCTTCTTATTAGTGAATTAATTTGTTCCCATCGCCTCTACCAAAGATGTAGACTTTATTTGAGATGAATCTCGGTAACTCAAAATTTAATTATATAACTATTTGTGTGTGTGTGTGTATGTGTGCATGTGATTTTTTGGTTTTTGCTCTAGCTTTGCCCTAGTTTACTCATCTATTCGAGATCTAGTGATCGGCCCATACATAATAGGAAGAATTTAATCCTTTTTCTTTGACAAAAACAACAAAACAGTTTTTGGTACTAGGTAAATCAAATCAATATAAAGCATTAAAACATTGTCATTTAGAAAAAGATGTTAGTGACCAACATGCAATTAGCTATCAGTGGGAGGAGGTTGCATATAAAAGCATGAAAATAGATAGTACAATGTTCCAAAGTCTCTTCAAGCTTTATGTATACTTAATTGGATACCTTAAAGAAAAGGCTTTACTTCTAGCTTGAAAGTCAATGAAGAATGCTCCTCAAATAGAATATGTAATAAGTGAGATTAAGAGAAATAGGAGTGCAAAAGAATAGATAGTCCTTAATTGTAACGTAGATTTAAGTATATTGTAGGTTTTTAAACCCAAGAACTTAACAAACATCTATCTTTTTAAAAAACATACAATATATATATATATATATATACTAAAAAAAGAAATGGAGAATAGAAATCTACAGACCTCAATGCTCCTAGTTGTTCAACACTACGGACCGCTATCTTTGGCACAGGTACAAGGCACCTTTCTTGTGCTCAACGAATACTGTATCATTCCTTTTATCTCTTCCCTTGCCGCCATCTTTGTCTTCTTTGGCAGTCAACTCCTCCTAACACAGCATAGGAGTCATGCCCCTTACTTTTCAACTTCTTCATGGAAAAAGGACTCTGCACTTCCTTGCCATCACCATTCCCAAAAATACTCGATAAAAATTTTCCAAGGCACATGAAACAAATTAAAAGGCACAAAAAGTTCAAGGAGAAAGGTAACATGCATCTTTTATTGATAATGTCTAATATAAATTTATTTTCACCAAGAAAACCAAAAAAAATTTCAGTGGGCAAGGTTTGATGAAAAAGGATCAGTTCTAGGGTACGCATGAGCCGACTCAATTTAATTTTATTCTAGAATATGCATGAGTCGACTCAATTTAATTTCACACCAATTATGTACTCAAACCCAAGCTAAGTTAGTTATCGTGGAACCAATCTAACCCATACACCCATAGACTCAACTTAGAGCTAAACTATTAGATTCAAGTCTAGTTTAGATTGAGTTCAGATTCAATAAATAATCTTTAATATAAGTAATATAAATTATTTTATAAATATCATGACAAGAATATTTTAGTTTAGTAGGTTTTTTTATAAGAAAAATGTGTATGGTAGAATCAAAAACAATGAAAGAGTAAGGAATCTAGTAATACAATACATGTACAACTAGAAATTTAATTATGAATTTCAAAAAATAAATGTTTAACGTTAAGATATACTATTTGGTTTAATAACCCAAAAAATTTAGGTGAAGGGAATTGCAATATTTGGGGCAAGGAATCAAAAAAAGAATTATTTGCTTTGATATCTATAAAAGAACAAATTACACACAACCACCCTAATATTTTCTGATTAAGTTGAAAATTAAAAAAATTCGAAGTCACGATCTAATTTTCCATTAATTAACCCTTCTCTTATCCTTTTCTTTTCTCGAGTTCATGTATATCAATTTCGTCCTCTCATTTAATTAATCTCGATAGAGAATAAATAGCACAAATATTTAATCTAAATAACCATCTGGGCAATTGTAGTGATACAAAAAACTTATAAAAATGGGTGGAGAAGAAATCATATAAAGAAAATAAAATATAAATATAAATGATAATGAAAAGATATTAAAATTATATTGAAAAAAAATAATTATTTAATTTAATAATATATATAGATGATTTTTTATAAAATTATAAAATTATTATTTAAAAAATTGATAACTAAATGTCATATTTTTTAAGTATATATTACAAACCATACGCAATTTATCAGTTATTTATCCAATCAGCAAGTTGTTTTGAGTTGAACAGCAATTGGAGCAAAATGGACATTTTGAGCCCTATTTAGTCCGAGGACTAAAATGATACTAATTTAAATAAAAATAAAAATAATAATAAATAATTTTTTTTAATCATTATACATAAATTTTAATATAAAAAAGTATTATTTTACTTCACATACTCAATTATTTTTAATAAAAATATCAACTTTATTTCATATTCTAGATCAAAATATTTTAATCGAGTATTTTGATTTAGAATGTAAAATAAAATTAATTTTTTTTATTAAAAATTACTGAGTATGTAAAGTAAAATAATATTTTTTTATATTAAAATTTATAAAAAATAATTAAAAAATGTATTTATTATTATTATTATTTAAATTAATATCATTTTAGTCCTAAACAGAGCATTTAGATCTACTAACAGAACTTCAAAAATTGTACCTCCGCACGGTTCCCGCAGGACCCGCACACTATAAGGCAGCCGTAGCCTAAGGCTCCAGCTCCCCGCCGATCCATCTCTCATGGCGACGTCGGATGGGAATAATCGCCTCCCCCGGCGGATCTGCTTCTCGTTCGCGGCCTACTCGAAAGCCCTGATTGAACATCTCCGCTCTCGCGGCATTCCCATCGCTAGTGGTCTCTCCGATGCCGAATTTGCCGCGATCGAGAGCATCTTCGGATTCTGCTTCCCGCCCGATCTCCAATCCATCCTTCGCGAGGGCCTTCCTTACGGTGCCGGCTTCCCCAATTGGCGTTGCGCCTCGCCGCAGCAGCTTCAGATTCTCCTATCCCTTCCTGTCGCCGGCCTTCTCCATGAAATTTCCGGGCCTGCCGCTGCCGGCGGTGGCTTCTGGCCTCGAGCATGGGGCCACCGACCCGGATCCTTAGCCGAATCCATTGCCCGGGCCAGATCCTTGCTTGACCAAGCGCCGAAGCTCGTCCCTGTCTACCGCCATTTCTACGTTGCCGCGGTGCCCAATCTGGCTGGAAATCCTGTCTTCTTCGTCCGCGGGAGCGAGGTGCGATGTTGCGGATTAGATCTTCCCGACTTCTTCAATCGCGAAGACATCTTCTTCCGGCCAGCGGTGGAACCGGCGCCAGCGGCACCATTGCCAGCTTGGGCAGCGAAGAAGGCAAGGAGGGTGGATGTGTGGACGGATCTGGCAGACGGAGCGCCCGCCTCCGTTGGGGAGGGAATTGGGCTGGCAATGTTGATGAGCGAGCTGGGATGGAATCTCCGGCGGGGAGGGTGGGGAGAGGAGGACGTGAAGGAGATGCTGATGATGGGAGAAACGGAAGGCTGTGATGCGGCGAAGGTCGGTGATCGAACGGTAGGGAACGATCGGCAGGCCATGATATGGCTCGTGCGGCTGCTTGGTCTCGCGCTGCTCAGCGCCGGTTGGAGCGCCGAGGACGTCGTCTACTCTCTGGGCGGGGGGATCGAGGCCTGGTGCGCGCCGGTTACGACGTGGCGAGTGGACCCCACACTGAATGAGATCTCGTTAGACTTCTAATTAACTATTCCGAATTCATACGTCTTTTTTGTTTGATAAAATATTCCGAATTCATTCATGCATACTGATATCTATGGTTTGCCTTTTTGCATAAAATCAAATAGTTAAATAATTTTAAAAAAAATTTAATGAAATTTTTTAGATTAAATTTAACATTTCAATGAATTATTCTCACTTAATTTAATATTATTATTATTATTTTTAAATAAAATTTATATTTAAATTAAATATTTAAACATAAAAATGATAAAAAATACTCTTCTTGCTCAACATTAGATCTGGGCAATGGACGAGCGGGTTTGGCATGGACTCGGCTTTGACTAAGTTAAATTGGGCTCGGGCCCGGCTTAGTCCTGCTCACGGGCTAAAATAGTTAACCAAACCCGTTTAAAATTTATCGAGTTTTGGCTAGCTCATCGGGCCACCCGCCCAATGCTCAGGTATAATGAAAAGTAGACCTGGGCAATGTGCGGCCTGGGTTTGGCATGGACCGGACTTAACCGGGATTTGATTAAGTCAAATCGGGCTCGGGCTAAAATAATTAACCAAACTTGTTCGAAATTTATTGAGTTTTGATTAGCCCATCGGGCCACCCGCCCAATGCTAAGGTATACTCAACACCCATCCCAAGATAGGGCCAACGTTGTGACGAGCCAGCATCATTGTGTGTGCCGTAGCGCAAGGTTGCTTGGCATGCACGGAGACGCACAAGCCGCTCTGTGCTGACACTATGCAGTATGCACATGCGTAGCTGTTGAGCGCACATACTATGCCTCGTTTGGTTCGAGCTTTTTTTTTGGACAAGTGAAAAAAATATTTTATTTTTTAAGTTTAATGAGAGGAAAATTTATTTTAATATTAAAAAGTGTGTAAAATATGAAATACTTTAAATTCTAATATTCATATTTATATTAGATGTGAAATAAAATTAATTTTTATAGTTAAAATTTATGTTGGGCAAAAAATCTGACTCCAACCAAACGAGATTCTGCGAGCAGTAGTTATTTGTATGCACCCCCCCCCCCCCCCAAGGGGGGGCCCTATACTTGTGTAGAGTCTGCGCATAACAGCCTCGCAAAACAATAGTGGCTTGGCGTAACACCGATTCCATCTGGTTAACATTGGATTGAGATAGAAAGTAAGAGAGGGATGATATTTTAATTATTCTATATTTAATATTTTATTTAAATATAAATTTTATTTAAAAGACAAAAAAATATTAAATTAAGTAAAAAGAATCTGATCAAAATATTAATCTCAAATTTAATGACCGCATTAAAATATTTTTGAAATTATAAACTTATTTAATATTATACTTAAATCTTAGGAATTTAGATGATCCTTATCCATTAAAAATTATGTAAATATAAAAAAATTAATGATTATTTATTTTAAGATATGTTGAGAAAGAAAAAATTGGTTAGTCATTATTTTGTTATATGAGCAAAATATAAAATAAAATTATTTTTTATATTAAATTTAAAATTTTAGGTTTCTGTATGTTGTGGTCAGTTAGGTCAATCACAAACAAAAAGATTACTCACACTTAGGACTGCTGATAAGTTAAGTTTGAGCGAGTTTAAATTCATTTTAATTCAACTAAATTTTTTTTCTCCAACTCGAATTTCACTTGAACTCGCTTTCACTCAACTTTGAGTTAACTCTTCTATCAAAGAAAAAAAGTATGAGTTAACTCGAATCGAATCGAACTCATGTCAATCGCACACTAATCCTCTAAAATATTAAAATAATCTCTCGAATTAGGATTCCTAAAAAATCTCACTGTCGCTCCCGTTTGTTTAGGAGTTTAAAATTAACTTGGTTTAATTTTAACCAGTCATATCACATCACACATAAAATTTAATATTAAAAATTAAATTTATTTCACATCCTACACATATTACTAAAATAATAACTAACTTATATCACATCCCTCACATATCCCAACATAATAACTAACTTTATATCACATCCCTCACATATCCCAACATAATAACTAACTTTATTTCACATCATTCACAACTTTCAATAAAAAAATATCTCTATCCAAATTTAATTTTAACTTTTTTAAATTTAACCTTACAAACAAACACAGCTGAAAGATATTTACATAGAAATTATGTAAAGTATTTATATAGACTTATATTCTATTTGTAGGTCCTGATGGCCTCTTCTAGAAGATGAAGCATGATCACTTATATTTTATTTTTTAAATTTAATAGAATAAAAATTTATTTTAATATTAAAAAATATATAAAATGTAAAATATACTTTTAATTCTAATATTTAAAATTTGTGTTGGGCAAAAAAATTACCTCAAATCAAACAAGGTCTCAATACTTGTAGCAAGAAACCATTGTATTTGTCGTCTTCTTACAAAATCAGATGTTGAACAAGTCCTTTCTCTATTGTGGCGTTGTGCAATAGATGTAGCAGCAATAACAACAACCAAGCCTTAATCCTACTAGGTGAGATCAGCTACATGAATCATTTGTTTCCATTACGCTCTATCAGTTACCAAATTCTTATCTAAGTCTAAGTAACTAAGATCACTGCTTATAGTTTCTTGCCATATCTTCTTTGGCCTCCCTCTTCCTTTTTGTACATAGGCAAAATTTAATTACTCAATTTTTCTAACTGGAGCTTCAATCGGCCTACGATTTAGATGTCCAAACCATCTAAGCTGACTTTCTCTAAGTTTATCCTCAATTGGTGCAACACCAACTTTCTTTCGGATATACTCATTTCTCATTCTATTCTTTCGTGTATATCCACACATTCACCTTAACATCCTCATTCCTGCAATATTTATTTTATTTGTATGTTTCCTCTTTGCAGATCAGCATTCAACACCATATATCATCGCTGGTCTTACTACAGGTTATAAAATTTACGCTTGATTTTGGATGAGATTTTTCTGTGCAATAGATGTAGCACTTGTATAAAATTTTTTTTTTTGGGTCTCGACTCGTGTTTAATTGTGTCATTATTTGTACAATCTAACTACGTTTACTTGACTGTTTAATGCAAGACCGGGCATATTTTCCAGTATAATACCATTCAACTCTCTTATATGCAATCCATCATGTATGATTTCATCTTTGACATAATCATTTCATTAAAATTAGAATGAGATTTTTACATACAGTACATGAAATTTACATGAAATTATGCATTTCATCATTAATTCATAAATATTACCACTATCACACCATATTCATTTAAATTTTACGCATTTCACATATTTCACACTATATTCTTTGATGATGAACTTCACATTTCTAAATTGGCCTTAATCTTAACTATATTATTAATATATTAATTAAATATTATAAATAAATTAATTTATATAAATAACAATTTAAATATTTATGAATTTATGTATTTTAATTTATTTATCCTATTTAAAATTATCAATTAGGGTGCCGAATTTAAATCCACATGACTATAATTTTTAATTGAAGTAAGAAAATTATTGTGTTTACAGTAAAAAACAAAAATATATATTAGAATTTAAATATTAATAATTTTATGCATTTTAATTTATATATAATATTATAAAGTATATGAAATATGTGAAATATGTGAAATGCGTAAAATTTAAATGAATATGGTGCGATAGTGGTAATATTCATGAATTAATGGTGAAATGCGTAATTTCGTATAAATTTTATGTCCTATATGTAAAAACTCCAATTAGAATATATATATTCACTCGGTCTTTTTCAACAACGACGTCCAGCTCATCCACTTCTGGCCTTGGTGAAGATCACAACGAGAATCAATATTAAGAATAGTAGGTATATAAAATTGACAAAATAAGGTGAAAAAAAAATAATTTTGATTCGAGAGAAAAAAGTCCGACATGTTGCTTCTCTCGTACTATCTTCAAACTAAATAACGAGAATAGAAAGAAAAATATAAATAAAGTGAAAGATATTGTAGTTACTAAGAAGTTCTCGCACACACGTACAATAATGATTCGAAAAATTATATATTAACATCAAACACCTCTCAATATTATCACCATCATTCTTTTTTCACTTATAATCAATTTTGTAATGACTATTTTGAGCTCTTCTTTATATAGTATACTTTTTTTTTTTTTTCGTTCCACTAATCGAGCTAATAGTTGTCTTAATGATGATCTAAATTATTTCAAAATATAATCTTATGACCTAAGAAAACAGTGCAAGAGAAATTTCTTCTAAATAAACTATTGGTGAATGGGCGAGCATTAACTAATTCGAATAAATTATAACAGGTTAAAATAAACATTCCTTTGCATTGCTGTTGTACAACAAAAATACTCTAAATAAATACATTATCTACTGTTTGACTAATTCTAGTAAGCTGGATTGTTTCCATCGAGCAAAGAAAATTCAATGGGACACGGCGATACAAGATGAAAAATAGACCTAGAGAATCATATCCGCTACCATATAGAAAAAAGGCATCGTAGAATAAGTGTACAAAATAAAAAAAGAGACGAATAATAGTAGGAGGTAAAATGCACGATTAAAGGTAAAAGCTTTCTTGGAAATTTCACATTTTTTTAGGCAAATTCCTTAAGTAAAATGATATTAAGTAGGTTCATAATTTTCAGTTTTTTTTTATAAAATTTATAAGATTAATATTAATATTTCAATTAAATCTTATTTTAAAATTAAAATTGCTATCATACCTTTCTATATCTTCCTCTTCCTTTCATCTCCCCCGTTTTAATTTTAATTTTTAGCGTGACTAGATGACGTAAAGACCAAACAAGAATAAGAACTTCTAACAAGCAATCACATAAATGGACACCATCACATTTATTTTACAAGACAACATTCTAAGATTAAAAAAAGATTACCTAGTTGTACTTGAAACAAACAGTAGCTAATTCCTAATTCCCATAGAATGACTAGTAGAGTTTCTAACAAGCAATGAGGAAAACAGACAACATGACACTAAGGCCCTGTTTAGTGCGAAAATTAAAATCAGGACTAAAATATTACTAGTTTAAAAAAGAATAATAATAATAATAATAAATAAATTTTTTTAATTATTCTATATATATTCTAATATAAAAAAATATTATTTTACTTCACATACTCAATAATTTTTAATAAAAATATCTATTTTATTTCACATCCTAGACTAAAATATTCAAATTGAATATTTTAGTTTAGGATGTAAAATAAAATTAATTTTTTTATTAAAAATTATTGAATATGTGAAATAAAATAATATTTTTTTTATATTAAAATTTGTGTAGAATGATTAAAAAAATTTATTTATTATTATTATTATTATTTTTAAAATTAATACTATTTTGATCCTGATTTTGATCCTCGTGCCAAACAAGACCTAAAATAATAAGTAAATTACTTATACTTAAATAGGAGATTTTAGCTAATCCCTAATTCTCATAAGATGAAAAGCCTATGATTTTCACAAGATAAAAGTGATTCTAGCTTTTTTTTAAGATAAAAAAAATATTTTATTTTTTAAATTTAATTGAAAAAAATTAATATTAAAAAATATATAAAATATAAAATATATTTAATTCTGATATTCATATTTGTGTTAGTTGTGAAATAAAATTAATTTTTATAATTAAAATTTATATGGGGCAAAAAAAGTATCTCGAACAAAATGAGGCCTTGGAATGAAGGCATTTTACCCCAGAAATTTTGATGTGCAAATAGGGGTATGCCTGCAGAATCAAAAATTATATATTTAATAAGTTTACAAACAAACCTAGAAGTTACCTGTAGATAAATAAAACTCCGAATATATAATATTGCTTAATTTACAGAATATTTGATATTGTGATGTAAGCATGGGCCGATTAAGAGGGTATTTGATTCAATGCTACTTTAGTGTTCTGTCATATTATTTAAAAAAATTAATTATTTGATCTAATGACATATATAAATAATTTTTTAAAAGATTATGAAATTATTACTCATAGAATAACATTTAAACATCATAACATCTAAATTATATAATATAATATTAAAATAACAATGAATCAAACACCCTTTTTGCCAGAAGTGAGTTACAAATGGTCCTTTGTATTACAGAGAGGTAAGGAGTGAAGTGGTAGAAATCCACAAAAAATGGACTTCCCGTGCGGCCTTCTCAGGAGGAGCAAGTGAGCTCAAGTATAGTAGCAAATCATCTATCCTAGCGCGCATCTAATTTTCTCTCTGTATCTCTTTCTGGAGGGGGTGAAGTCTTACAATTATAGAGGAGAGAGACGACATAAATCCAGAAGGATAGTTTCGGTGTCTCTAAAAAGCCGTTAGAATGTCCGTTGTTAGATGGCTAGTTGTTTGCCACATGCCGACAATCTTATGCCTATGCGCGAGTGGATGATGGAAATAGACCGAACATTCTACAGCTGGTATCATGTAACGATCTCAAGAAGATTCTTTGGGGTTGCACGGGGAGCACAAAAAAGCTCAAGATAACCAACCATTGAGGCATAGAAGATAGCCTAAATGATTAGTTACACAAAAAATTTGAGAAGAAACTTCATCGTGAAGAAACTTTCTTGACCTCATAAATCTAGCTTGAATCAAGTCCTCTTGACTTGGCGATTTGACTCGAGACTTTGATGTCCATGGCAAAGTTGCTACGTAGATGGCTGGAATCATTGCATCGGCCAGAACATAAATAATGTTCGTTTATTTCTTTCTATTCTGACCGTCCAATTAGTTGACAATTTGTAGATGTCAACAATAGGTTACTATTTTTTATCAAAAAAAAAAAACAATAGTTTACTGTTGCTATAACTAAAATTTGACACAGTTTCACAGGTGGCAGATCCTAATAGTCAAGTCCTGATAACAGTCCATGTGGCAAAACAGGCATCGAAAAACCGGGCAAATGATGACCACCATATGGAGGGGCACTAAAAACAATCCTTCCAAGCTAAGATTTGCATAACTGGTGAGAACAGAGAATCAAAACTCCTATTGGTTGATCAAGTTACCTCATAAAAGAGATGTTCAAAATCGAAGAAAATAATAACAAATCAAGAACATGCAGAAACATAGAAAAAGTGGTTAATAAATCAAACAATATCACTTAATCGTATAAAAAAATGCCTACTTATGAAGTTATTGAGTAGATTACATCAATGAAAAACCATTCTAATATCTCATATGTCTGAGGGAATACAAGATTAGCAATCCGCATGTTTTCACAGAGGTGATCAGGAAAATCCAAGCAGCCTGGTCTCAGTGAGGAGCAAAAACAACCATGAAACAAGTAGAGTAATTCCTTCTAAAAAGATGTGATTGAAGTTAGCTTGTCATGAAATTGCCAAAAAAATTTTTGATTGAAAAGAAATCACAATTTTTAACTTCCACTTTTTCAAATATTTGATTAAAATACAAAAAATAAATTCAACATAAAAAATTCATCAAAGTTTTAACATCACTCTACACCATGTGCAAAATAAACATGCAGACATTATCAGGACGAGATAGATTCAAAAACGCCAATATATTTCAGCAATTCAGAAGTTGACTTAAAAATTATTTGGCAAGATTAAAGTGATGGACAGTGCTCATGATTATGTTATATTTTACTTACAGGAGGGTAGTAAGCTTTGTGACCTGAGAGAGAACAAGACGAATTGACTGCTTAAGCGCAACTGAAAATCTAGAAATGTAACTGCTCAATAATGTTCCTTTGAGGATGCACGGTCATATTCGTGGATGCTTGATATTCAAAGTCAAATATCCATTTGATTAGGAGGCATTAATTTTAACAGCAACTGGATCAGAACAGTAAGGGCAACTACCAAACAAGACATCAAAGGACCTGCAACTAGAGTAACAGCATTAGCTTATGGCAAATTTCGGGATTAGTCGAAAGACGAATACATAACAATTGGGCTAACATACTTTTTTGTGGTGGTGATTGAACGAAGCCAATCTCTCAAACATACAGTATGAAAAGCGCGTTGACAGCACGGATTATCGCAGGTGTAATCAGGATATTCCCCATTGTTCGCTTGAGAATCATCACCTACATAGGCAGCAGAAAAGATCACTAATTTGATGGGCATATTACTTGATTTAAATATCTAAATAGATAATTTGACTATATTTACCAAGAGGCAGCTGCCCAGCATAACAAATTCCACATTCAATCTCCCACTCTTCCTTCTGGAAAGTAGTAGTGCAACCTGGTATGTTGGTCTCTAGAAGCAGAGAAAGGTTTTCAATAAAAGATCGCTCATTTGACCTAAAAAAAAACAAGAATAACATTCTTGAAATCTGTGTAATCATTAATAAAACTAACACTGTTTCACATGCATCAAGTCTTTCAATTCATTAAACTGTTCATACATGGATTTTGTAGCGAGCAATAATTATCTTCTTCATTTTTTCCTTGATGTAAAGGAACTCAAAACATTTTAAGAAAAAACAGTTTTGACATCAAAAGGTTATATATACATAGAGTGCCTATGCCAGTGCCTGTGTGCACGCGGGCACACGCACACATGCACACACACAAAACAACAACAACTAACCAAGCTTTTATCTCATTAGGTGGAGTCGGCTACATGAATCTTTTGTTTTCATTGCACTCCATTAAATAACAAATCCTCATTTATTTCTAAATATGTATGAAAAATCATTCATTATAGTTTTTTGTCATATTTTTTTTTGCCTTCCTATTCCTCTTTTTATATAGGCAAAATCCAATATTCTAACTTTTCTTACTAGAGTTTCTATTGGCCTATCATTTATATATCCAAATTATTAAAGCCAACTGTCTCTGAGCCTGTTCTCAATTGAGATCACTCTAAACTTCTCCTTAGCATTCTCATTTTTACAACACTTATTTTATAGGTGTATTTCTACTTTGTAAGCTAGCATTAAACATCATATAATATCGTTGGCCTTACAATTGTTCTATGTAATTTACTTTAAAGTTTGGGTAAAATTTTTGTATCACATAATACGCCAAATGGATTCATTGGAATATCATCTGATTCTACTGTTTTTCACACTCCATCTTTTTTAAAACCTTCCCAAATTCAATTTTATTTGGACGTTGGATATAAGAGCAATTTCTATCTTCTTTTTTGATGCTAAAATCTATATATATATATATATATATATACATCCTCACACTTAAAAAAAAAAAGAATAAATGACCCATTAAATTATGGTTCAACATCAATGTGGAAAGTAATGCCATGGTCCTTAAAAAACGCTAGTCCAAATCCTTTTTTCGACTACAACTCGTCAAGTTGAACCACATAGCATGGAGTACCTACACTCAAAGATCTAGTCACCGAGGCTTTCTCTTTCCTTCGCTTTTAGTGCTCACGCCCAAGGGGCACATCACCAAGCGGCAGCGGAACTCCCTTTGGTGACAATGATGCTCACACTGATTCCCCCAACTTCACTACCAAAGCTCCAACCCGTGGAGCATACATCTTCACCTTAGTTGCCATATTCATAAACACAAACATCTCCACAACAGAAGACAAGGTCCCTGGATGACTCTGCAAAGAGCTCTCCTCCATATTTAGACTCAGGATGTGAACTCATAGTATCGACAACATGATTCCCGCCCAAAACTCAAGAACATGCATAAATGCATTGCAACACGTTAAGAGGTGGCAAGTTTTTTTAAAAAAGAAACTTATAATCATAACCATACATGTGAAAAAAACCAAAATAAGACATATTGAAGTCAAAGCCAAAATTCTTGAAGCCACAAATATAGATTTGACTCTCATTCATCTCAACATGTTCGACTATTTTAACGATGCTGGTGGGGATACGACGACATCGGACTGTCGAATTATCCTATGCAGGGTCTACACTCGACGTCCAAAATCTCACCACGTGGCGTCGAACTGGATGGAAAATTGATATCTGCAGATTTGGCAACAGACACGATTGGTGGTTGATCAGTGGATTGAAAATCCCCATTTAAATCAATTTATTGATTTGAATGGGAATATTTTAATTTATGGGCTGATTTCGTTTATTTACTTCTTTTTTTAGACATTCGTATTAGGCATGATGGACTAGTGTTATTTGTTCTTAATCCTAAAAAAAAATTATTTTGAGTTTAAAATATTGTGTTTTACATCCCGGTGAAGGGAATGGTTGGGACCTTGGGTGAAAATCCCTAAATATCTTAGAGAAATTTGAGGTATTTCCCAACTCTTCTCTCCCTCCGTTCTTAGTTTCAAATCAATCAAAGTCCAGGCCCTATTTTATAATTTTCAGCCCTAAAATTCATTTCCTTTTCCCTTTGCTTGGCTCAAGATTCGCTGGTACCTTCGACTCGTCAGCCCCGCTTCTACTGCGAGGTCTACCTCGCTCGGCCGCGCCTCGCCGCTGGAGCTCGCAGGCCCCCGTAGAACACCTCCACCTTCTCAACTCGCCGCTATGCTCACTCGTACCCTCGCATTGCCTCTTGTTTGCGCGCAGGCCGACGACCTGCCAGGCCCCCTTCATCCCGCACCGGCCCCGAACACCTGCTTCTGTCCGCTTCCACCTCTCAGCAGCTCCTCACTCCCGGCGAACGTCGACGAACTCACTGTCCTGCTACGATGCACAGCCGCCTCCCTCCTTCGCTCCTGCTGTGCTTCGGCGCCAGTTGCCCACGCTGACCTAGCTGGCGAACGTGCTGCTTGGCGGCAACCATTGTTCTGTCACCTCCTCATTGCCCGCTCAGCTTAGGAGATTCTACCTCGCCGCTCGTCCGCCTCGGCACCATCAGTTTTGGTCGCTTTGACTTGTCCCTGTGGTAATGAAATCTCGACTTGAGGTAAATCTGACCATTAACTGGATATTTCGAATATCTTGCGAGATCTTGTAGTGGCGTCTGCTATTGCGACTATTTGATTTACTCACTTGTGTGCCCTGAACATTACTGTGTGATTAAATTGTTGTTGGGTAATATTACATTGTGAGGATGCCTATATTACTGCGTACCCTGACTTTGACTTGTTGAGATATAGTTGGCCTAAATCATTTGGTAAATTTATTAGATATCATTTGAGCTTGTTTCTAAATTTTTGAAATCGATTTACTTCTCAAACCTGTGATTTCTTAATTATTACATAACTATCATCAACAATATTTCTGGATAAATTTTATGTTCATCTGTTAAATTATCTACTAATCTCTAATTAGCATTACATCACGCATATTGTCCCGCATCAGATGCTCTCTGACACAAAATTCATTAGATCCATCATTTTGTCAAAGTGATTGCGAATACCCATAAAGCTGTTGCCACCACTCACATCTTCTCAATATCATGTCAAAAGTCACACCAAGTAACATAATATTCCAAGCACACAAAACCCACATACTTAGTGATCATTTGTTCTCACTTTATCAAGATATAAATAAAAAGCAGGAGGAGAGAGCATTCAGTTTCTAGCAACTGCTCATTCCTTCTATAAAAACTAGCACCTCTGCTTAACTCATCTCCTAGTCCCACTCTTTCTTCGAGTTTCACCACATGTACAACTCAGGGCAATCCCTTTGTCATCTTTTCTCTTAATACTTGTAAAAGCTTCATTTTTTATACTCTAAACATTATTACAGTGAAGTTTAAAATAACAAGATCAACATTGTAGTTTCCCTTAAATACTCGAGTTCCATGCTGAAATTTCTCTTTATTTTATTTATTTCTTATTGTGAGTTTTCCATTTGTACGATTTAGTTGACATATTTTTGGGACAACAATAAATATAGAGAATTATGATAAAAGTTAGGTAAACATAATTTGGCATATCTAAAACTCTAAGCGCTATACTGAAATGTCACCTACCTGCACTCTCTGTGCCCACATCTACAAATCAAAAAAAAAAAAAATTCGAAATTAATGTAAATATAAAGTGAGGAGACAAACTGACATTCAGATTACTATTACAACATAAGAAGTCTCCACATGTGGTATGTCTCCCAAATTTTCTTTATGAATTTTTTGGTTAAAAGATCAAAAGAGTCCAACTATTATTTTATTAATATTTTAAAATCATCATAAGTTTCAACAACCTATTTTATATCCAACACAAATTCCAACATTTAAAATCAACAACACAAATTTCAATATTAAAATCAACTTTAATTTACAACTTATTCATCTCCTAATAATTAAAATAAATTTATTTCATATTAAATTTATAAACTAATATATTTTTCTCCGACACCCAAAATAACCCCCCAACCAAACAAACTTAGCTACCCTAATAACACCGGAAACCAATACAATAAAGATACTATAAACAAATACAAAGCCGATTGACATGATGATCATAACATGTTAAAATTGTGGAACTGTAGCGAATAAAGTGCATTTGGACTGTAAATACCTTACACATTAATGTCCATTTGATTGTCATGAATCTAATAAAAGCCTAAAGCTTGGCTTGGTTCAAATCAACAACCTTGCTCCAAGAGATCTCACGTCATAATTGTCTCTAATTCCACAATACATCAACAAATGTGGCATGTAACTTTTCTAGAAATTAAACTTCTTCACAAAATAATTAATGAAATAAGAGACACGTAAGCTTTGAGCAGAAATATTTGCTAATGAACTTCATCAGTAACCTTTCTAATTCCACAATACCACAACAAGAATGTAACCTTTCTAGGAAGTTAAATTTCTTCAAGCAACAGTTAATGAATATAGCACCAAAAAGACATTTGGGTTTTAGACTTGTGACAAATAAAAAATACAATATAAATCTTGTTTTTTTGATAGGTACAATATTAGTAATAGTGCCGAAATAGTTTAACATGTAAAGGTATCCCTAGTGATCCCCAAATGTACCCGCCAAGAAAAACAATGGGAGACCGTTTCTACAATAAATACTAGAAAAAGTTAATACTATCGCATAAAATGACAACAAGCAATTATATTTATAATAAAAGATGCAATCGTTGAGCAAAAATATTTGCTAATGAACTTCATCAATAAAACCTAGTCCACATCAATTAAAAGCTGTAACTCAACTTAGTAAAAGATGAAAAAGAAATGATAAAAAACAATACATCAACATTTTGTACCATTTTCGACCATTTCGTTGCCACTTTTTCCTGATTATTTCTGTAGTTGTGTTTAGACCCAAAAAGCGACACCTAAAAAACAGAGAAATTAGCAATCTGCAATAAAGAATTAAAGACAATAAAAAGGAATACAAACTGGGAAGTGGGAACATAACAAGAAGAGGATTGAATCACAGAAAATAAGAAACTAACCCCGGTAAAGATGTTGGATTTTGAGCATCTATAAACAGTAATAGGCAGCAGTCATTACCTAAACATAGTTACACGATCTTATTAGATATATGTGGTAAGATGACAGTGATGAAGCATAATATTGGTCTAAGTTTGCCTAATACCAAGGTAAATTTGGCGATATGAGCATGCAAGAGTGGGCTGTTTAGGATAAATAACCAAAAGATTTTTGTCAATGCTGTCCATAGTAGACCAAAACTTCTGTAACTTCTGCAAAAGCTGCAACAGGTATAAAAGTAATATGCGGCTTTGGAAAAAAACCAACAAGTAAAACATCTAAAAGACGATTGTATATTGTAGAACAACTAAAGTTTGAATATCTTCTGCTTTTATCATCTATATGTTGCAATATTTGTTAATAGAATCCATATTTGTATTACCAGATATTGCATATATTATTTTTTTAGTATATAAACAAATGATTTGTCTGTTTGGGGTCTATGAAAAAAGAATGATAATTAAAGAATCTTTAGCTAATGTTCACATCTGAACTAAGCTAAATATTGGCATGAGCTGAAGTAGTAGATTAAAAATTTAGCAAAGATAAAAAATGATTATATAGAATCAATTTGTGAGATTTTGGAGTTATATACGTAGGCAAAGTTCATTGAAAAAAATTCTTAAGGAATTATTGTGTTAAAATTTTTGATTTTAATACCATAGTAATATGAATACGACTTGATTATTGGAGCATACTATTGAACTGCATAAATATATTTGATAGCAATTGAAAGATATAGTAGAATAAAAATTAAATACAAATGGCTGGGATGAATCTTGGGGTAAATATTGTGTAAATGATGGATTGTTGAAATTAAAAATTATTAAATTATATGTACAATTTTCTTAGTAAAGTTGGCCTCTGATTAAGCAATATTGCTTTTTGATTATATTTAAATAGCAGCAAGATGATTAATAATGAATCTTTGTGGCATAGTGAAAGAAATTTTAAAATTTTAAAATTTATTCTTTAGATTACAGTTATGGAAAGACTACTTAAGTGGTAAAGTGTTTTATTTAGATTATATATGTACAAAACACTTGTGACTTGAGTAATCGATGATTTAGGAAAAGAAGAAAACGTCAAGATAACAAATAAGAATTTAATGTTAGTAGAGAAATATGTGATGATGTTTGAGCAAAGAATCTAACAGAAAAAAAGAGAGTTGGCAGAAAAAGAAAAATGTCAATTATTTATTGAAGGTTCGCTTACACCTTTGCAAGATATGTTGAAAATGCAGCAATATATAAAGTCCGAAAAATTAGTGGAGAATTCAGAAATTGCATTGTCAAATATACTTATAAATAGAGCGAGGAAATATCGAAATATCGAAATATCTTAGGAGTAAAAGAGTAATAATTAAGACATAATAGATAATATTTTGTTAATTTATTGAAACAAATTTGCTTAATATAGAACTTTTGTGTTAAGAATTTTATTGTAAATAATAATATAGTATTATTTATTTTATAAAGTTTCATTTTAGAATATTTATTGTTGAATAAGTCAAAGTAGTGCAGCCAATGTTTGATATTGTTTCTATACTCCACCTAGTACAAATTTTGGAATGAAATTTCTATGAGGGGAGAACTGTGAAGTCCTTAATTTTGAATATTATAAATATTGTAATTAATATAAAATAATTGTATTTGACTTTATGTGAATAATTATATTGAATAAGTATTTGAATATTATTTAAGATCATATTTGACTAATTGATATATTAGTAAATTGAGTTTGAATTGAAATGAGTTAAAATAAGCCCTAGAAGGGGGAAATCAGGACTTGGATGTAATAATTTTGGACTTGATTATAAGAATTTAAAAAGTTGGGAAACTATTTTATAATTTTTCTAGATTATTACAGCCACGTCCCATCCTTACATCTATTAGGGATAATGCCATTCCCATTCTTATTTTTTTATTTTATTTAGAATATACAGATGGAAAGAAAGAGGATATCTCTCCATCTCCATCTCCATCTCCATCCTCTTTCTTCCCATTTGTTACTCTAACTTATCCTCCTCCCCACCTGTAGTAAGTTGAGAGAAGGAATGATAGGGAGGGGAAGATGTATGGTAGTCTGAAAGTGAGGCAATGTGCCCGACGATGTAATCGTAATAGTAAGCTTCTTTCTCTTCATCTATTAGTTTTATTTTAGTAGCTTTAGTTGGCTAATTAGGTAAGGAGGGGAGTTGGAGGCTAGCAGCCATAATGGATGGCTAGCTGCTAGTAAACCATGACTTTCAACCATTAGAGTGCTGGCAGCAAAACATAGCTCTCCACCATGGGAGGGCTGACATCCATGATTGTAAGCAGTGGTGAGAGAAAGATTAACATAAATATAGAGGGAAGGGAAATAAATAAGAGAAAAGAGAGAAAAGTTGATGAAAATAAAATGAAAATGGAATATGAGAATTTATTTAAAGTCCTTGAATTAATAAAATTTATATTCTTTTTATATTCAGGATTTTATTGTCATTAAAAGAATATTAAATCGACTCGGAAATGAGGTGAGAGGAAAACTAAACTCGTATGATTTGATTGTTGTATTGACCTTGATTTATTTACAGTATAGATTATTCTTATTCATTTGATTTGAATGAAAATAGTATGCTTTATTGTGATTGTTTTAAAAATATTTGGAAGCATAAGGAACTAAATTTTACTTCTTTGTCATGCATACCTGTTGAAACTGTTGTACAATATCTTTTAATCTTGAGTTCATTGACCACTTAAATTCACAAATGTATGGCACATCCTGAAAAAGGAAAAAGTTAAAGAGATCATTTACTGAAGATAGAAGAGATGGAGTTCCAGAAATGTTGATTACAAGTATCTTATGGCCAATGTTGCCTGCTAAATTAGTTTCTATACCATATCAAGAAGCAAGTATTTGATGCAGATATAGAAACCTCAAATAGAAATATGATTGTTTACATTAAAGGGTTTGATAACCCCACCTAGTGGGATTAAGGCTTGGGTTGTTGTTGTTGTTACATTAAAGGGTTTGATAATTAGATTAATGGTATTTAATATTGAGATTTAAAATTACCCTTTTTAGTATTTATCCTTACAATTTTATATATATTATAAATTAATTTGGTATGAGAGCTTTAGTCCATTGATGCAGTATGTCGTTCACCATACTGATTGTTGACCTCAACACAACTAGAAAAAAGAACCAAACAATGGCTCTGACCACCCTTAAAAATCCATTTTATTTTAAAAATCCATTTTATTTTACATCTAACACAAATTCTAACATTAACAATCAACTTTATTTCACATTTTGACCCGTTCTAATATTAAAATAAATTTCTTTCCCATCAAACTTATAAAACAAATTATTTTCTTTCTCTTACTCAAAAACAACCCTCTAACCAAACAAAGTCTAAATGTATGAATTTAGATGGGGCAATGGCCTTTGTTTTATAACATAACAAATTCCAACATTAGATGGAGTGGCAAATTTTAAGCCATCTCCTTAGATCATGCAATAAAGCAAAATATTAAATATGACATCCCTTGAAAGAATATTAAGACAATTACTTACATATCACAAAAAACTTTGAATATTGCTTACATGACACCCCTTCATAAAATTTGAACTATGATATGATATGTATTTGAACATGAGTGTAATATTCAAAATTTTGTGTAGCATGCAAGTAAATTTCCTAAGAATATTTCTCGATTTCATCATCTTATCATGTTCCAATCAAAATTTTTATCCACTTTCTTCCTTCAATAATTTGAAAGAAATGCAAATTTACTTCAATTGCCACATAACTTAAAATTTAACTTTATCTCAGTTGTGACGGATTTATTACCTAGGGGAGGCTTATGAGAATTTTATTTTGGCTAGCATCGCTCTATCAAGGACATTTAAATCAAAGAATGTAATTCATGATACTTGAGTCACAAATGATGAATACAAATTTTGAATCCAAAAGCTCCCAAGTCATCTTGGCATGCCTACTCAATGAAGTCAAATTCTTTTCAAGCACAAGAGAATGGTACGGATTACGATAACTCCTACAAGAAATTTAATTTTTTTTATTTATTAAGGGAGTAGATTTTTTGTTAGATTATAAATATTTAATAGCGAGATATGGTATTTATCACTTTAGTGTTATTAGTAACTATCCATTTTGATTTTATATTTTATTAGATTTTATATTTTATTAGATTTTATTTTCTATAGTTAGTTAGCTAAAACTCTATAAGTAGCACTAAAGATCTATAATTAGTAGCTTTAAATGATTAAATACGATATCTCCCTCACATGTCTCTTCTTCTCCCTCCTCTTTTGTCTTCTTTTTCTTCTCTACTTCATACTCATTCTTCTCTTTTGCATATGATTCACACTTTCTGCATCAATCAGTTACTATGGTGGTGAAGTCTTTGCGACCAGGGGAACCAAAGTTCTACTCAGAAAGGACCAACAATATCGCTGCAAACCAACTTGTTAAGTTCTTGACAAATGCAGAGCTGAGTTAAGGGTTAGACTGCTTTTAAACAAGCCAACCTAAAAAATTCAGATTATGCTAGAGTTATCAAAGTGAAAAGCTAGTTGGCTCATAGCTATGAGCATGAATTGCTTGGCTCATATGCATCCCTAATTCACACTGTTTCTAACATGAATACTAGAATCTCCTGTTTTATAATTTCTGATTTACACATCATGATTTGGCAAAATTTTGGACTTCAACTTGTTTGATATAAGAATATAATAATGGTGTAATACTCGCACTATCTATATTCTCTATAACAAAATCCATAAAAAGGCTAAATTTATAGAAATGAATTAGCATTTGTAATCTTAAAGAAGAAAAAGGAATACTAACCGCAGCAATTGAAGGTGAACTTTCAGGATAGTTTTGAGGCAATCGTATCTCCAAAATATGTTTTCTTTCATTCTCATCTCTGGAATAGAGCAAGAAACAGGGACAATTTTTGTCAACCGAAATAGCCTGTCAAAAGAATTCAGACCCCAGTAGCATGCATGGACATATTTTTTCACTATTTATTTTGCATCTCTCATGTTTCTAGCACAATTCAAATTTTCAATTAATAATAATATCAATCTTTCCAAAATATATCACAATGCTTCGTGATCTTGATGACTCCAGTTAAACTCAAGTCACTGCCTAGACAAGTAACATGATCTATCGGTATTTGCTGTAAATCTGTTAATATTGTAGGCAAAATGTCTAACTTTTGTCAAAAATACTTCTCTGAAATTGGATATCTAGCATTTGAGACCATGCATCATAAGAGGCCATAGGTTTACATACTTTCAACACATATGACATCAACTTTAAAAAAGAAACACATGTACACTAAATTTCTAGACGAGAACAACAGATATGGTGGCTCGCACTTTCAATATCAGATACATGAGAATAATTAGAATTTGTTTCTAATACATTTGGAATTTGGATCTGCAGTGATGCTTCTTAACAAGTGATTTTGGAGGCCTTCTGTAGCATGTCTCAAAACAACAACTCTAATTTAATGAGATGGGACTAAACAAAAACTACAACAACAACAATAACCAAACCTTAATCCCACTAGGTGGGGTCAGCTACATGAATCCTTTATTTCCATTGCGGGACTAAACAAAAAACTAATAAACAAAAAAATCTCATCCCCCTCAAATAATACTTATTGATTTAGTCAAATAAATAAATAAAACTCAATGATTAATTGAATTACTCAGATAGGCCCAACTAGTCATAACTAAACTAACTCAACCTAAACTAATCTAAATATGATCTAAATTAAAAATAAACTAATTGAATAGCTTAATCAACTAAAATAAATCTAAGCTGATTCAATCTAATCAGATGAGGACCATAGAATTGGCTATAGCACATCTATGATTAGCCTAAATATATCCATAAGTATCTGCACCAATCCTCCTAAAGAGCAAAGTACTCAACTCTATCAAGTAAGGATCAGCACCACTACGGTACTTCTCTAATATATTCAAATCAATCCATTGAACTTGTCTTCAGTGACTCATGAATCCTCTGATGGAAGCAAACATTCCAAAAACCAAATATTGCTAATATCCTTATTTTTGAATAAATACAACCTGCTCCACAAGAGTTTATTTGATTTGTTCTATTTGTGGGGATTTGCTAATGGATACTCAAATATGGGTATACTGAACAACGAGCTCAAACAAATCTCTAGACATTATCATTGATACCTTATATGCTAATAAGTCTTGAAACATTAAAAGTCAGACTAATCCTTACATCCAGTAGTAAATCTAAAATACATGCATTTGATTTAATTTTGTTTGGAACTTTAAAGGGGCTTGCTCCACAAACTTGTAGTTTATTGAAGATCCCAGATGAGAATCGCTTAGGTCTAAACTAAATAATTATATAATCACTTTCAGAAAATTCTTATACAAATTTGTGACAATCTACAATTATTTTTATAAGTATGATTATTATACACTTATTTACATATAGTAAATCTCATGATGCAAATTCCCCATGTGTTGTGCAAAAGACAACAAACTTAGATTACCTAACAACATGGGTAAAGGAAAAAGGTTAATAGGAGTCATAGGCTTATAACCATGCACGACTTAAATAAACTCATGTTTACAAACCTTTGTTATATTCACATGCAAACTCCAGTCAAAGTATGATAAGATCCTAATTTAGACCATTACTACCAACAAGATACTAATAGCACAAATTATTTTCATCTCTATCATTCTATGTCAAGTGTAGGTTCAAACTCCCAACAATGAAGTTCTATGTTATATTTTAAGTTTCACCCTTGTTATTGCATTTATGGTTGCATTTTTGCTGATATTAATTGCCACCTGCAATAGCTCATTATGCTACTATTGTCCTGAATTTAAAATCAAAATCCTTAGTATTAATAGTATGTATCACACTTTTCTATATTTTGCTATTAACTTAGATTTGGATTTATACCGCCACACCTTCCCTACCATTCACCCTCTTCCATACTTAAGATGCAAACCCGAAACAACCTTCCACTTTTGATACATCATTGACTTATAGAACAATTCCCATGTTGACGAGAAATTGTATCTTGTAAAGAGAGAGGGATTAAATTCAACATTATCTAGAGTCATTGGTCAAATCGCAGGGTAAGTAGTTTATTAGGAATGAGGTCAACCTTTCACATGCTTAATGTCAAAAATTTATTGATAGAATTAGTATAGGTCATTTTCTTTATACTTCATAGTGCAGCCAGAAAATGATTTCCATTACAATTTATATATAATAAGAAATTTCTTTTAGCACAATACAAAACTCGTTCAATGACCTATTCCTCATCCTTAAACAATCTTCTTTTGCAACCCAATGCACAATGCATGTAGATCTTACTAACACACTATGCTTTTAGGGAACTCATTGGTATGGGGTTGAAATAAGGAGAATGATCATTTTGTATATTCCTAATTTCATGGGGGATGCGATTTAGAGAGCAATGACATGCCATCAAAAATACTTCAAAGGTTTCACTAACCAAAGGGTTTAGTTAGACCCAAAAATTGCTTTAGTAATTATAGATTAATTTTCATTTTTAGTGTAGTGGCCTGTTTAAACAAGTCGATGAAAAAGAAAGCTTAAAAGGTTATTTTCTTTTCTCTAGTATATATGTAAAAATGCATGCATTTGCCAAGATCATACTTGTTTTCTGGAATTAATCGACCTAGATAACTCTATGGCCTCATTCTCATGTTTTCATATGTTTTCTGTTTGACTTCCGATGGTGCTCACATGTTGTTTCAGTTTGTTAGTCAATTTCAAAGTATATCAAGTTAGGTCCCTTTAAACACTTGAAAATGAATTTTAACCCTTGCCCAAACTTTTTGATTATTAAACTATTCTATGAAATACATTTAGTCAGTTCCAAAATAGAACAGGGAAATTGGCTTGTCCTTCTGATCACTAACAGTGTCCAAATTGATTGGTTGATTTCTAGATCAACCAACCGGAATGACGAATGACCTTCTTGGTCATGCTTAAACTGTCTAGGTGAAAGGACAAATTCACCAGACAGCTCTGTTGAACAATATACAGTACTGGCCTACTCAAGCAATTAATTTTGACATTGACCAGCTTGATGGAGTGGTCAAATCTATGCTGCAGTATATCATTTGAAGCCTAGTTCTTTGTAAAACAAAAAGACACCTTGTCCTTTAGTGAGCTCTAATTAGATTAGCCTTTGATCAGAAGCATCGGATTGTTAGGCAAGCCAAAATGGCTGGATATTTCCAAATTTCCATCCTGATTAAACTTCTTTTAACCCAACTACCTAGCTTTTGGGTTAAATTTGCATGCCTATGGAAAGGTAAATTAAATGGTTTTCCCCAAAAATCCTTCTTGAATAAAAAGAGACATGCTTTTAACATAAACAAATCTTAATCCCTTCAGGACTACAACACCAGAGCGATGGTAACAACAGGGACATATTAAATAAGATTAGCCTTTGATTAAAGACCTTTGCATGTTAGGTAAGCCAAAATGGATGGATATTTCCAAATTCCCATCCTGAATAAAATGGGAAATATCTCAAAACTTTCAATAGCTGCCTTTGACCTAGACTACACAGTTTTTGGGTTAAATTTCCAAGCTTAAGGAAAGCTAATCGTGAATAAAAAAGAGAAATGCTTTAACATAAACAAATCTTAATCCCTTTAAGACTAGAACAACACAAGGATGAGTAAGTACCACTAGGGCTATAATGGGCTCATTTAGTTGGAGTACGTAAGATATGAAATAAAGTTAATTTTTAAGGTTGAGATTTATATAGGATATAAAATAAAATTAATTTTTAATATTTAAATTTATGTATGATATGAAATAAATATAAAATATTGATGAAAGTGTTTTTGAAGAAAATTGGGGTTTCTTTTACCTCCAGCTAAACAACGCCATTGGATATGCGCAGTATCAGTCAAACAAAGTAAAAAGTTGATATGTGCATCCACGAAGATACTGTTATGGATATATTGGGCTTATTTGGTTGGAGGATAAATTTGGGTAAGGAAAGAAAAAATATTTTATTTTATAAAGTTGATGGGAAAGAAATTTATTTTAATATTGGGAGGTGTATAGGATGTGAAATAAAGTTGATTTTAAGGTTGAAATTTGTGTTGGATGTGAAATAATCAAATTTAAAGGTAAATTTTGTAGAATAGTTGTAAAACTAGCAATATTATATGACACCGAATGTAAGCCTACAAAGTAGAAACACACAAATAAGATAAGTATTGCAAAAATGCAGATGCTAAAATGAATAAGTGAGTATACGCAAAAGAATAAAATAAGAAAAGAATGTATCCATAAGAAAGTTGGAGTAGCCTCAATTTAGGATAAACTCAGAGAGAGTCAACTTAGATGGTTTGGACATATAAATTATAGGCCGACAAAACTTCAACAAGGAAAGTTGAATTATTGGAGCTTTTTCATGTAAAAAGAGAAAGATAAAAGCCAAAAAAGACATAACAAAAAGCTGTAAGAAATGATCTTATATACCTGGAGCTAAATAAAGATTTGTTATTTGATAGAATGCAGTAAAAATAAAGGATTCATGTAGCCGACCCTACTTAGTGGGACAAAGACTTGGTTGGTGTTGTATCTCTATTCAAAGCCAGTCTTGTAGTTGTTAAAATCGTTTTGTTGCCTAGATTGTATTTGATTTTGTTGATGTATCTCAAATCATTCATAAACCTGTCTCAATTACAGTTACTTTTGCCATGTTTTCTCCTCCCACCAAAAGTGTGGACTCCCACCCAATTAGCATATTGAATAAATAAACTAGGGGCTCGAATAAATAGATGATTCCCAGGATTTCAAAGCAAAATTTTCCTAAAATTAAACAACCAATACAAATCAATCATTTAGCTTAAAATAACAAAACACAGGATAAATTTTTTAAGTAGAAAAAAGCATGCTTATACCATAAATATCTAATTATCATACGAAGAAGCCCTTTCTAAGTTCATTTAGAAAAAGCAAAATTTCCAAGCTACAACACAGTGTAGGGACAAGTTTTTAGAAGTAGGTAAAACAAAAACTAAAAATTTACCGTAGTTTTCTCTCTTACATGACAGAAAAATTGACTGATGATGGGTCTCTTTCAAAAGATACCAGATGCTTCCAGCCAACCTCTTCTATCTGAGGGCATGCAGCTATAAATTTAGATTTGGAGAGAGACTGTTTTTTCTTATCAAAAACTGTAAGTCATGTCGCATAGCCTGATAATTGGCATATGATGATATATGATGAACATCAAAAGAACATGCTCATAAAATTACAAATGTAAAAGTCAGGGCATTTCAAAGAAAAAAATTTTCAGTTTCAAAGTACTAGCACAAATAATTTCGTCACTTTAGTCCAGCAAGCGGTCTACAAAGTAGCTACACTGTCTCTTGTTCTGAAAGAAAGAAGCAGAGGATGATATTTTCACAATTCAAGCCTTCAGCCAAAGTTTTATGTTCAACATAAACAGAATATTCGGTAAATGACAAGAATCTTTTGAGAGAATACGTAGAAGAGTGGGAGAAGAAAGCAAAACATACCGAAAACAGAGACGAAACGCCAGAAGAAGATACAAAAGAAATAACATAAGACAATCTATCCCGTTTAAGTAGAAGAATAACTTGAATAATTTCTGTGGGCCATGACAAAGCAAGGGAAACAATGAAAAATAATTTTTTTGCGGAAAAGGGAAGGCTCTGAGTGAAGGAACTAACCTCAGAATAGACGGAGCGGTAGAGATCAGACGGAGGAGTTGACTGACTGATTTGAAAGGTCTCAGTAAAAAAATCCTAAAAAGAAAGTACGAGCACGACGACGATTAAAATGTAAAAATTGCCCAATTAACAAACTGAAAAAGAAAGCATCAGGAGAAGGTGATGTAGGGTTCACCATGAATCCTTGAGAAGGTGATGTAAACATTGCATCTCTCCCTCCGAGAGGCACGGATCTTCAGCTGAAACAAGCTCTAGTGCCACTCCGACGAACGCTGGAGTCCAACACCAACCACTCCGAGGACCATGGCCCTCGGACGTAGTCAAGTAGATTTTAACCGCACTCTGGAAAACTGGTATTCCATCGCTCCCGTAACTGTAGTAACCTTCTCATCTCACTGAGATCAGCACACGGGTGAGTCAAATCCAACTATAAAATAATTCTATACAAGCTATTCTTTGTAATTATCTGAGTCTTTCTGAGCAGGGCCGTTACCGGTCCAATTTTGAGTCGAGTCAATTGAGCTAATATCAGCTTGAAATCAGATTGATTATATTTCAATCGACTTGAGCTTGACTGTGTTCGACTTCGAGCCGGCTTGAGTCAATTCCAGTCGACTTCGAGCCGATTTCAATTCATTTTCGAGCCGGCTCGAAAATAAATCAAATCTCAATTTTTTTGAGCCGATCTCGAGCCGGGTATACTCGACTCAATCCCGCTCGAGATTGGTTCGGTTTATAATATATATATATATATTATATTTAATATATATTATATACATATATTATATATATGTATTATAATATAAAATATATTTTAATTTGAGCCGATTTTGAGCTGGATCAAGCCGAGCCCACCCCGGCTCAAAATCGGCTCGAAATTATTACCGAGTTGAACTTTTGACTCGTTAGTCACCTCATTTAGATTGACTCGATTTCAATTCGATCTAAAATCGATCAAATTTTTGATCGATTTTCAATCTTCGATCCATATTAACACCCTTATTTCTAAGAGCTATATTACTAGATTATTCATGAAACAATCAAAATAGTAGACACTAAAGTTACTACAAAGGCAACAAGACTTGCTAGTATTTGAAAAAATGAATGCAATGGCTCCTGTTGTACATATATTATCGATGGGTAAAGGAACATGTATAGTCATTATTGATCATATAATTGATGAGTCTGCTAGTCTCATTTTTTCAATTGACGATAGGACAACAATTGGTGAAGCATTAAGATATATTATTCCTTAGCCTGCATGGCTTATTTCTCATGATGATTAGGTATAATACTTTGTTATAATATTATAGTTTTAAAATTTTCTTTGTTATTAATTTTTTTTTATTTTTTTAAAGCGACTAAAATCTAAATTACTGAAGCACGTCATGATGGAAAATTTCCAACAAGTCAAAGCAAAAAAAATTCAGGTAAAATAATATTATTTATTATCATTGGCATATATTTACATACATTTGTAATCTATAATTCTAATATATATAAATTACATATAGAAAAAAGATCATATTCTTCTGTCATTTTTAAATAAGATGTTAGAACACGCAATTCATGCATTGACTGATGAGATCTTGATGTATATTATTATTCCTGCCGACATTTATGGGACAAGCAACTATTATTTGATAAAAAAGAAACTTTAGAGTTTGACGCATTCGAAAAAATTGGCAAGTCAATGATAAATGCTTATCGTTGGGTAAGTATATATATATGCATTTTATAGATGCTTTTAGATATTAAAAAAAATTAATTTTATATTATTATATTCATATAGGTGTTTATATAATCAAATAAGTGCAGATAATAATTTGAGAGATAAATATTACTTTGTGGATCCACAAAGCATTACAGATGGCGTATTGAGAAATAAAATAATGAAAGCTAGACAAAATTCATTTGTTATTATTTCTTATAATAGTAGGTAAGTTTCAACAAATTTTTTAAATATACTAAAATCTAATTTTTCAAGTATATTAAAATTTATAATTAACATTTAATCTTTTAATAGAGATCATTGGATGTTAACTACATTTGATCCGTATAGATTATGCATATATTGAATGGATTCTGTTGGTCAGCCTTATCGGCAGCATCTTATATATATCGTCGATCGGTAAGTAAATATTTGTATTTATATTTTTAATAAATAATTATTGATTTATTATGCATAAATACTTTCTGAATTTTGACAGTTCGATGATAACGTCTTCAAAAAAAAATTACAGTTAAAGTAAAGATTATAAAGGTATTGTAGCTAGATTATATTTTTCAATTGAGTGAATTTAAATGATCATATTATAATATACTCAATTTTGTGCCTAATTAGTGTCCAATACAAGACAATAATATTAAGGGGGCGTTTGGTTCAGTGTTATCTTAATGTCAATGTTATTTAGATGTCATGTTATCTAAATGTCATTGTTATTCATCAATAGACATTTGTTTGGTTCAATGTTATGATATTAAAAAATATCAATGTTATCCAAATTATTTTTGTTTAGTCGGAAGTTATTGGCATTATAATGACAAATTGATGGCGTTATCTTGAGATGTCGCCCAATTTAGAGTGACATCTAGATGTCATCATGTAATGGCATTTTTGTAATTAATTGTAATGTTATTTAAAAATATCATTAAACCAAACAATTAATTTCTAAAGATAACATAACATAACATTGAGATAACATTGAACCAAACGCCCCTTAAGTGTGGATATTACATACTCATATATATACGTCATATGTACTTGCAGACTTATCAGAAATACCTCTTACTGTATGTGGTCTAGATATTTATTTTTATTTTTAATTCTATATATTTTTAACTAATTTTAATTTTATAGTTGCTGAAAAATAAGAACAAATTTAGTAATGACGAATTTAACAATGATATTCATAAGCCATTGGCAGCATATATATGGGATGAATGGAAAATATGAGATGGTATAATATTTAAAATAATCTCTTACTTTGATTATTTATGTGATAATTATAAAATCTTAATTATTAATCTAATTTACAGGTGTACATCGTGAAGCTTGAAAAAATAACTACGAAAGTATAATTTTATTTATATACGAAAGTTCATATAAACCTTATGTTAGTTTTATACTTTCAATTTAAAAATTAATATAAATATTACTATTAAGACTAATTTCATACTTTTTAAAATTTCATGCAATTTATTTTGTTTAATTTACTATTTTAGAAAATCAACTATTTCTAAACTTGCAGATTCTACATTTAAATCTCTTGAGTTTAGGTCAATTAAGTAAAATCCAACCTGGCCAGTACACATATTATTTTGGTATGATTAACACATTACATTATCATGTATGCTAATCTGTATAATTTGAATATAATTGTGTTTTTTTTTAATGGTAGGATCAGAACTTCACAAAATAGATTCTGCATTAGGCAGAATCAGATGATTAGATCTGCTGGAATCAGATGGACTCCAGCAAACATATCATTTTGGTATAATTAACACATTACATTATCATGTATGTTAATCTGTACAATTTGAATATAATTGTGTTTTCTTTTGAATGATAGGATCAAAGATTCAGAAAATAGATTCTGCATTGGGCAGAATCAGATGACCAGATCTGCTGGAATCAAATAGGCTCTATGCAATTCTCCATCAAATGGTAGTTTTCTTCTATATTGAGCATGTGGTAGTTGAGCTAAAATTTATATTTCAGTGGATTCAATGATAATGTAATTGAAGTTATATTTTATGTGATCGATGTTGTTTTTTTTTATGAATTCATTGATTAAAATGACTGCTGGATGTATATTACTGCTGTGTATAAATGTATTAATTTTTGTTATAAATTTTTTTTTGAATATCACGTATTTTTTTTTTTAAAAAAAATTTAACTATAGACGGCGATTTTGTATGGCGAACCGCCGTCTATAGTCTACTATAGACGGCGGTTCTCTCTGGAGAACCGCCGTCTATACTATGACATAGGTTAACCGCCGTGTAAAGTTTTCTTTTACGGCGGTCCAAACTGCCGTCAAAAGCATGTTAGCTATTACGGCGTTCGAACACGCGGCGGTTATGTTAGATATTGAAAGGTAGTTTTTAATTGCCATAAAACTGCTTTCCTCTACTAGTGTATGCTTTTTCTCTCTTCTCTGCACAATAGAATTTCTTGCATATTTTATCTTTATTGATATTCAAATTCAACTTGCTTAATTATAGTACTTTGCTTTGTGTTGAATTTTTTTTTTGAAAATTGAATATGTATGCTGTTAATTTACCTAAATTAAATGTATATTTTGAGTGATGGGCTCTATTGAATTGGCTGAGAACTTAATTGATATGTTTATTTATCTAATTAAAAATTTCTAATAAAATTTTGAATAATATTGAGAACAAGATTATGAGAAGATTAATTGGATTGATTCATTCCCTAGTTTGGTGCTCAAAAATAGTTAAAATCATGTTAATTAACATGTTTGACTTGCTGACAAGAAAATAAAATTTTAAGATAGTATTATGAAAAATACCTATGATTAAGAGAAAATTATGAAGCACATAATGGTGAATTAATAGAGTGATTTAGCATCCAATTTGGTTCTAACTCGTCCAACAATTAGGCAATTTCAAATACATAAAATTGATCAAAGTTTGATCGTTAATTTACCGAATGCAAAATGAGTTGAATTTTGCAGGCTTGAGTTATTGAATGTGATCTTACCAAGTCTTCAGCTAATTTTATTTTTGAATTAATTTAATATATTTTATTCAAAAATTACATTAACATTTTATTAAGCTAAAATAGTATTAAAATGATTAAATTTGACTACTAATTAAGTAATTAGAACTGGGTGAGACAAAGTCAAACATTGTGATTAATTAGATGATTATACGGTTAATCTCGTAAAATTGAATTAAAATCAGGTTCAATTTGATTGTCAACTTTTTTTCCTTTAAAAAGAAAAGAAAATGAGAAGCTCCATCGAAAATTAGATCAATTTTTGGGTTTAAACGCTGAACGGTTCGTCACCCGGTCAGAGCCCGCCGCTTGTGCATTTTGGGTGACCTAGTTTTGGTAGTTTCGGATCAATTTCAATAGAAATCGATCTAAAAATGCCATGAAACAATGCTAGATTTCGGCCAAAACTCAGTATTTTATTTTAGTTTTGGTCGAGTTTCAGCGGACTCTGCTGAAACTCAATCAAAACTATTAAAATGTCTGAAACTCATCCGAAACTGTCAAAATTAACTCAACCGAATGAAACTCATCTCTCTCTAAAAACTAATATTTAATAATAATTCTTAATAAAATTAATGCTAAATTTATAAAATTTAAATAATTTTTAGAGACAACCGAAATTGCTGATATCAAAACTCGTAAAATTGCCAAAATTGCTGATACTGATACTTTTTTCTTATGACCGAAACTAAAACGCCGAGTTTTAAAACCTTGATTTCAAACAATAAGATTTTAACATAAACACATGAAATTAAACACAGTTAACAAAATCAAAATATTCACTTGAAATTAAAGAAGATAAATTTTGTACGACTATCATTAAGGCTCTCATTAATAACAAGGTTGTGCCACTAATAATAATAAATGATTCATTTAGCTGACTCCATTTAGTGAAATAAAATTTTGAAAGTTTTTGTTTAGTATGTATCATAGAAAATCATTTTCATGACAATTATTTGGCAGTAAGTAACAGCATTTCTTGTCTCCAAACTTGTACATTGTAAATATTCCTAAAGCAAGCAAAACTAATTAGTGACTATAAGTTGTCAATTAGCACATATATACGTTTGGTTAGAAATCTTTATTCGTCACTAAATCATTTAGCGTTAACAACAATTTAGTATTGATTATCATTTTTTCAGTACATATTAGTAATGTGTGAGACGTTATTTTTCTTCACTAAACCCCCTTTCGTCACTGAAAATCTCTCTTATTTATGATTAATTACTTGTGCAATCCATCTTTTTTATTAGAAATTATGACCATCTATTATACAACAGATTGTTCAGCTGATCATCTCATATTTGCACAAATAGAAACTATCTTTTATACTTAGAAATTTCAATGTGCTACTAAGTTTTTAATGCATTTTGCTATAATAATAGATTTTTGCTCGAACAGAAGTATGACTCCAAACTCTAATCTTTATAACATGCATCTTGACAAGAATATATATTATAATTTGATTCATTCATTGTACTTACTTTAATTAGTTTAATGATATATATTAGGCTAGGCAACTTCAAAAAAAAATACTTTGGGTCTTTTTGGCAAAAAGACTAATATGATCGATCTTGCCATCATGAAAAATTTATGAACTTAATTATCATCATGCGTGTTCTATTCCCTTCCGAACTCTCCCAATTCTAACGAGAGTTAAAATATTGTCACTAAAAATTTTACAAATTTAGCATGTCACATTAATTTATGTAAATTTCAAAATTAGAAATTAATTATGTTTCACCTTAATTATCATTATATTTATGTAGGGGTGGCAATTTATATTTATACTTATTTAACCCACTCCGACCCGCCGTTAATAGGACGGATATGAGTACAAAAATTATATTCGTGACCTGCGACCAACCCCCGTCCCGTTATAAAATGGGGAGGGTTCGGGTATGACTAAATTAAGAAAATAATTGCTTAATTTAATGATATTTATAAATATAATTTTATAAAATTGTAGAATTATTAATTAAAAAATGTATTTAGATTATATAATATGATATTAAGATAATAATGAATCAAATACTCCTTAAAATAAAACTCTGAATAGATCCATCTTGATCACTAAACCCCCGCCAACTCTACCACGTAAGAATTGAATATTTGCGAATGCAGCTTGAATTGATGACACCGCAGGCATCCAGGCCACGGCAGGCCTTCAAGAGCACTTTCATGGCGGCCTTCATGCACCTGAGGCACGTAGATGTGCTGAGGTTCCTCGGGCATTCACCGACGGATTGATTTGAGGATCGCTTTCCTATGCAGTTGAATCTCTAAATCTCTTATGAAGTACCTGACTGATACACACGGAAGTCCATGACCGGCACATAGTCCTAATTGACCGTCTTATTACTTACTATGTACCTGTAAGGAACTGATTTCGATGCGAGTTTCATTACTCACCATCAAATAAAGTTATCTCCGAGTTAAACATGTTGCTAAATGGTCAAGAGTTAGGTGAGCACAATCAAAATGATTCAAGCAAAAGACTGAAAGTACAAATACCGGACGCTGCAGGTTTGGCCCTGTATCTCACGCTTGACCAGCTTAAGGGGGCATTGTTCTTTTTTTATTCGACCGATCAAATAAACAATGCAATATGCTGGCAGTCGGCAGATTCACTAATGGAACACCACCAGAAGACTTGATTTGGACACAACGTCAATAATAGTACTGTAGTTGAAGGTATCATGCTTGTTTATTGTCATCACTGCAGCGAGTTTGTCGAGATCTGCCTCGATTCTATCACCTAAGAAAGGATCTCGCTTCTCTTCCGGGATTTTGATGCTACATTCTTTGCTATTGCACGAGGGAAGAAGAAGAGAGATAGTTAATAAAAATAGCACCGAATATCTCTTTGTGCAGCTCATTTTATTATTATTATTTTTTATGCTGCATCATGGAAATATATATACAGAGCGAAAGGAAAGAATTATCATCATTATTATATACATGTACTGAAAGAAATAAATTTTTAAAATTACAAAATAATTAATAGCCAGTATATTTTCTGTGTTTCTTAAAAAATTGAATATGCAAATATTATTTTTTACATGTTTAAAAATAAAATCTTCATTTTTGGTTTGCATACATGAAACTCAAATTTATATATCAAACATCAATGTGATCGTGATTAACAATAATGTTAATTTTAAAGAATCAGATGTGAAATTATCCGAAATTGTTATCTTTTAGTCCCGATCTATAGAAAAATATTAAATTCACCTATAGCTGGAGATTTTGCCTGTGACGACCAGATTTGGAGTCTTAAAAATTGAAATTATTTTTGGACTCAAAAATAATATTTTTGGACCTATTTATGAGAGAAGGCAAATATAAGGACCAATATGCAATTGTGCCAAATTTGATGCAGTGAACCGCTCTTTGCCCGTACCGAGAAAGGAGTTTTCTCCCTCTCTATTTTGCTCGCTCCGCGCCCGTCTCTGCGTGCCGTTTCCGCCTCTCTGTCCGCCGAGCCCAGCGCCGCCAGCAGCAGAGCCCAGCAGCAGCGGTAGCAGAAGAAGGAAAAAGGAAGAAGAAGAAGAAGAAGAAGGTAAGGAGAAGAAGAAAGGAAGGAGGAGAGGAATCCAATTTCTTCGTATTTCTCCGGCTGTTATCGAGCTATCAGAATGACGTATAAGAGGTAGGCAAGAGTTCTAAGTTGGTTATTAAATTAAATTAGTTGGTTAATTCATTAAATTAATATATGTGATTCTATGTGTTAGTTGAAGTACAAATGATATGTATTGCCTATGCTTGTTTTATGAATGAATCCATGTAGCAGGAATTATTATTACTGCTTAGAATGTTCATATGCATGATTCTGATAAGGTATATGTGGAATGAAATATTGATTTTCTATGTATAATAAAGGCATAAGAATGTTAAAAGCAAGATGATATATGTAACTGAGTTGTTTATCAAGTCAAAAGACAGAATATGATTTGTGGACTTGAAACAACTAAATGTGATTATAAGATGTGTTTTAAAGACTGACTATGTATTAAAAAAAAGAATTTCTTGACGTGTTTATGTCCCTGCCTGCTTGAGCCATGCCAATGCCAGATGTGGTAACCTACTCACTTGTTGGGGATGGTTGCCAAGATGCTATGTGGCACTCCTCTAGATGATTTAGGAGTTGCCAAGGATCCTATGTATATGTGATGATGAAAAAGAGGCAGTTGTGACGTAGACCAAAAAACCAGGGCCCAAAAGATAAAAGTATAAAGAATAAAAAAAGATTTACAGCGTATTATAGATTTTTACATGTTAATATGACATCAGCATGTATATTATGACTGTCAGTTGTTTTGATTATTTATTATTCATGCTGATAAGAAAAAGTATGATGTATATTTGCTTGTAATAGTTTTTATTTAGCAAGTTAATGCTTATTGCCTACTCAGTCCTAGAGTTGGTGGACTGATGCCTTTATTGGCAGGTATGGTGAATAATGAGGCACACGGGTGGTTTACGAGGACTGAATCAAGGGGGTTTTGTTTCCAGTTTGATCTTTTACTTACTGTTTAAGCTAGATGTAAATTATGGTTTGTATATAAATAAACATGTGTTAAACATGATGTTTAATGTATCAGTTATTATTTTAATTATATTGCTTCCGCTGTATGAGTTAATAGTTTATGTTTAATCTTCCCTTTGATTTATGTGAGTTTTGTGGTGTCCCGAAAAAAGGGGACGTCACGTGTGGTGTCTCAAAAGGGGACGTTACATTGCCAGTCTATCATAAAATTTTATTATGTTCGGAGTTCGATCGGCTGGCTAATAGCTGGCGGCGAGCCCACTTATTGGCCAGCTAAATGGAACAGTAATTGTTTAGCTATCTCACAAAATGCAAAATCGATAGCTTTTTCAGATCCACTTTAATTGAAACCGATAAATTTTAGTAGTTTCAGATCGAGATTTATAAGCCATAGTTTCAGCTTGCCACTAAAATATATAGATTTAAATTGAATTAATTATCAATCTTGAGCTATATGCATTTAAACAATAAAATATATATAGTATATAGATTTTGGATTTATGCTTTAAACTTGGTCTACTAATTAGCAGACTTTTTTGAACTTGTTCTACTTAGCAGAGGTCCAAATATTCAGATTTTTTTTTTTTTTTTTGATAGAAATATTCAAAGTTCTTAAGACTTAAAAAATTAAATATCTATATATTTAATTTTATGGCATATTCTTTATTTAATTACACATTTAATTTTAGAGTTTACATATTTGCATATACGATCCTTAAACCTAACAAATTAATGCTAGCTAGTTTTAATTTAAACAATGCCATATACATCAGTAACGGGAAATTAATTAACAATAATATTATATTTGAGCTATAAATAATTAATGTGATAAATACTAAATCTCCCAAAAATAAAGTTTTTTTTTTCTTCTCTTTTGTTCTGTTGGATTTAGTAGACATTATAGACTATAATTTTATAATCAAATTAGAAAAATTGAGATTAATTGAAAAATGGAAAGTTGTGAAGGTAAAATTAAAGAGAAGATCCAAATATAACTTGCGTATATACTGTACAAAAACTTAAAAGCAATAAATAGTATAGATTTAATTCAAGAACCCTTGCCGAGCTACTTATAAACTAGTTCAAGTTGAGTAGACCTCAACTCAACTCGAAGATTTCAATTCTTAGTGAGTTTGATTCGAATTAACTTAAAATTCAAATTGATTTCAAGTCAATTTTCGAGTTAAATCATCTAAATTTTTAATCTTATTTTTTTAATTATTTAAAAATTTATTTTACATATATATATTGATTTTTTAGTTAATTTATATCTTATATATATTTATTTATGCATAAATCTTTTGAACATATTCCTTAAATCTATTCAATAAATATTTAATTTAATAGAATATTCTAATATTAAAAAATATAATATTATATATATAGTAATATATATATATATGAAAAAGCCTGCATACATATAATTATATAGATATCGAGTTGATTATATATTGAATCAATTTTTTTTAGCAAGCTGACTTCTTTCGGTTATAAGAAATAAAATCAAGTCTAGTTTGCATCGACTAAAATATGAGCAAGTTTTGAATCTTGTCTCTTAATTTAAGATTTTGCTCACTACTTACATTCGAAAGCTATTAGGAGAAGAACAAGCCCGGGTCTGTTTTTTGTAAGGTTAACTTTAATATGCTTAAAATTTAAACTTGAACAAAATATTATTTTTATACTAAAAATGTGAATAATGTTGAATAAAATTAGTTAATATAATATTAAATATGTTGGATTGATATAAAGTTAGTTATTATGTTAGGATATATGAGAGATTGGACTATAAGAGAGTTATTATTAATATGCCTATATGTGTAGGATGTGAAATTAAAGTTAATTTTAATATTAAATTTTATGTGTGTGTGATATGCCTGAATTAAATTAAATTAGTAATCTTTCAAGGCCAAACAAAAGGCGTTAAATGTCTGGTTTAGTTGGAGTTATATTCTTCAAATGTTAATTTTAGATTTTTTGAGATAAAGAAAAAATAAAATTATTTTAATATTATGACAATGTAAAATAAAATTATTATAATTAAGTATTGTGTTAGATGTAAAATAAATTAAGTTAATATTTTCATTAAAATTATGTTTATGATGTTAAATAAAGTTAATTTCTTTATCTTTTTTTTTTAGTTTTACTGTATGATAAAATTGATTGATTGTTTTAGGTTTCATGTATTTGTTTGTCACATAAAATTTTATAAATTCATTTTTTTCCTTTTGATATTTGTCAAGTTCATTTCAATATATATAATGCATTTTTTTTTTGAATTGTCAAGTTCATTTGAATTGCGACTTCTATCTCTATTTTGATTGATACTTAACTTCATGCACCTGAGGCACGTAAGATGTGCTGTAGAGTTCCTCGGGCACTGACCGACGGATTTTGAGAGATCGCTTCTCCTATGCAGTTGAATCTCTAAATCTCTTATGAAAGTAACCTGACCTATACCAATCGGTGAAGTCCATGACCGGCACACTAGTCCTTAATTTGAACCCGATGCTAATTTAACTTTACTGCACTGTACTGCTAA
>KZ451957.1:6681-18818 GCA_002786265.1 Apostasia shenzhenica
ATTTGAGTAGAATAGTGACGTTTTTGCAGCTATTCATTACATTACTTTGAATTCAAGTGGGGTACAAGTATTTAGAGTGTGATTCATTGCATATTTAGTTATTTTAACTGAATACAAGTAATTGTAAGAGTATTCAATTCCTTTTTATTGTATTTGAAGAGAATGTATGTAATTTGGCTTTAATCTTGTTTATATGAAGGTTTTTTAACATAATACTCTGATTACAGACCTAATATTTGTTATATTGATGTATTTCAATCGAAAAATGATATTTGGCGATCAATTAGGTTCATTGAATTGTGTTTTAACGTAATAGATATAATTACACATCTATTTGTCAGTATATGGATCAATTTTAAGAGAATAGGCTCTTTTAGGGTCTGATTTATGACATATCAATGAATTTGAGGTGAATAGAAATATTTTTATAGCTATTCATTGCATTACGTTGAATTCAAGTGGAGTAAAAGCATTTAGAGTATGATTCATTACATAATAAGTTATTTTAACTAAATACAAGCAATTGTGTGACTATTCAATTAGTTTTTATTATATTTGAAGAGAATGTATGCAATTTGACTTTAATCTTGTCTATATGAAGGTTTTTCAATATAATACTCTGATTACATACCTAATATTTGCTATATTGATGTATTGTAGTCGAAAAATGATATGTGATAATCTATTAGTGATATTTGATTGCATTGTAATGTAATACCTATAATTATACGTATTTTTATTAGTATATCGATCAGTTGTAAGAGAATAGGCTCTTGTAGGGACTTATTTATGATATATCAATGAATTTGAGTTGAATAGTAATATTTTTGCAGGTATTCATTACAATACGTTGAATTCAAGTGGAGTACAAGCATTTAGAGAACAATTCATTACAAAATAAGTTATTTTAACTGAACACAAGCAATTGTGTGACTATTAAATTAGTTTTATTGTATTTAAAGAGAATATATATAATTTTACTTTAATTTTATCTATATGATGGTGTTTTAACAAAATACTCTGATTACACACCTAATATTTGCTATATTATTGTATTTCAATTGAAACTTGATATTTGGCTATCTGTTGGGGACATTGAATTGAGTTTTAATGTGATACCAATAATTACACATCTTTTTGTCAGTATATCAGTCATATTTAAGAAAATAGGCTCTTTTAGGGTCTGATTTATGACATATCAATGAATTTGAGTGGAATAGTAATCTTTTTGCAGGTATTTATTGCATTACGTTGAATTCAAGTGGAGTACAAGCATTTAGAGTACGATTCATTACAAAATAAGTTATTTTAACAAAATACAAGTAATTGTAGGACTATTCAATTAGTTTTTATTGTATATGAAAAGAATGTATGCAATTTGACTTTAATCTTGTCTATATGAAGGTTTTTTAATGTTATACTCTGATTATACACCTAATGTTTACTATATTGATGTATTTCAGTCAAAAAATGATATGTGGCGACCTTTAGGGACATTTGATTGTGTTTTAATGTAATACCTATAATTACACATCTATTTGTCAGTATATTGATCAATTTTAAGAGAATAGGCCATTTAAGGATCTAATTTATGACATAGCCATAAATTTGAGTTGAATAGTGATGTTTTTACAGGTATTCATTGCATTTAGAGTTTGATTAATTACATAATAAGTTATTTTAAATGAATACAAGCAATTGTGTAATTATTCAATTAGTTTTTATTATATTTGAAAAGAATGTATGCAATTTGATTTTAATCTTGTCTATATGAAGGTTGTTCAATATAATACTCTAATTACAGACCTAATATTTGCTATATTGATGTATTTCAATCGAAAAATGATATTTGGCGATCAATTAGGGACATTGTATTGCGTTTTAACGTAATACCAATAATTACACATCTATTTGACAGTATATAGATCAATTTTAAGAGAATAGGCTCTTTTAGGGTTTTATTTATGACATATCAATGAATTAGAGTTGAATAGTGACGTTTTTGTAGCTATTCATTGCATTACGTTGAATTCAAGTGGAGTAAAAGCATTTAGAGTATGATTCATTGCATAATTAGTTATTTTAACTGAATACATGTAATTGTGTAAGTATTCAATTACGTTTTATTTTATTTAAAGAGAATGTATGCAATTTGACTTTAATCTTGTCTATATGAAGGTTTTTTAATATAATACTCTTATTACACACCTAATATTTGCTATATTGATGTATTTGGCTCTTTTAGGGTCTGATTTATGACATATCAATGAATTTGAGTTGAATGGTGATGTTTTCGCAGCTATTCATTGCATTACATTGAATTCAAGTCGAGCTTAATAATGTCCATGAGAGAGGGGAAAAAGCCATCAAAGTCACCATACAAATGTAGTATCATGCGGAGAACAAATAAGCTCTCAATACACATCTAAAAATATACAACCGTATAATAAAAAAAGCACCGAAAAATATTTTTCTCATGAAAGGACAACTTTTCTTTAATTTCAACTAAGGGGACATTTTGTTCAATGTTATCTTGATGTTATGTTATTTAGAGAAATCAATTGTTTGAATTGATGACATCTACAAATAATCTTCTTTTAGATTATAAAATTATTAGTCAAAAGATAACATCTAGATGCCATAACATCTAGATTACATAACATAACACCAAGATAATAACGAACCAAACATCCCCTAAAAGAAAAATACTAAACGTTCATTCAAATTTTAAGACGAACAGAGAGTTATCATGGGCCAGGCTGCGTATTGGGCCGTTTCTCGCTCTAAATTAAATGGCTCTTGGATGGCATGCACATGTTACAGGCATTCTCGTTGGTCCAAGTCCAGCCAGTGATATAATCATATAAAGGCAAATCAAATTCGGCTCTAGTTTATTAAGTCAAGCCATAAACTATGATCAGATCGATTTAACTTGACTCGATCTTTATTTTTTAAAATGTAATAATATATTTAATTATTTATTACTGTATATAAGATTTATGTTAATTATAATTAATATATCTATTAGATGATCTTATGGGTATGATTAAACAAATTTTAAATGTTAATAGAGAAATTTAAAAAAAGAAAATTTAATTATTGAAAAGCTTTAGTTAACTCAAATTAACTCAAAATTAAAACAAATCAGTTTAAATTCGAATTAAAGCAAAAGAAGCTGAACTTAAGCCTTGCCTAGCTCAGCTCGTTTTCTCACCTTTTCATGAATTTGCAACTCCAAAGCAGACCTCATGAAATCTAAGACTTTCAATTAAGAATTTTACAAATATATTAATAAATTATAAATCAATCATAAATTATCTAGTAGAGATTAAAGCCATAATCCACTAAATAATTTACTATTACATAAATTATCGATCTATATAGCGAAGTCCTTGATGAGATATACCTGCTCTATCTAATATACTAGTTTAGATACACGTGCATTAAATATGTGATTTTTGCTCTAAATTTTAAAAAATTAGATTAATTAGCTTTTCTATTTGATGCCAAATATAATTCCGCAAAATAATATTTCAATCTTATTTTATTTACGTATTAACTTTACATTTTTTTAATAAATATTTTATATTTTTAAATATTATATGAGATATATTATATTTATTAGTATTACAATAAATATGTCTAATTTTATCAACATTACAATAGATATATTTTATATTTTTAAATATATGCCAAATAATTTTAATTTAAAACTATATTTAGAAATAGAAAAGCACCTTTATTTATAGTATTACTTTTAATAAAAATGTGTCATATTTTATACCATTTAGCAAACATTTTATTTCCAAGAAACTTTTTTTAGCTTTTAAGGGCCTTTTGAATTTAGTCGTTTATTTTTCTGAATTCAAAACTATAATCTCTCAATTCATCAATATTTAACCATAGGAAACAAAAATAATTCGGAAAGCTCGCTCAAAACTCGCTCAAATATAAGATTAAATAGTTTTTATTTTGGTATTATTATAAGATATAAAATAAAATTAATTATATATATATATATATATGATATAAAATATAATTAAATATTAATATTAAAATTATAAAATAATTATATATATATATGTATGTATTACTCAAATCTATATATGATGTGATACAAGCTCTGTTTGATTGGAGGAAAAAAAAATGATTTGAAAAATATTTGTGAAAAATTTTAGAAAAATATGTATGTTGTGAAATAAAGTGAGTTGGTTATATTAAAAATTATGTTGGATGTGAAATAAAGTGATTGTTTAATGTTAAAATTTGTGTAGGATGAAATATAAAATAATTTTTAGAGATTTCTTTAAAATAAATTTAAAATTTTAATTATGAGTAAAAAAAGTTATTTTTTTAGTTAATTGTCAAAGAGAGCTTGTGTCATGTTAAAATTAAAATTTTTAAATTTCTTATAAAAAATTATTGTTAATTTTTTTGAAAATTTATTTTTGTTAAATTTAACCCGGCAAATAAACGCAAAAAATATATTTAAAAAAAAGCAAAATCACCGGAAATAATCTTACGTATGACACACGACACGTGCCAAGTTTTTGTTCTTTATTTTTTGATCGATCACGTGCCGAGTTGAACATCTCATAAAAGTGATGGAAGGCAAACGAACTAAACATCCTGCGCCTGGTTGGACTGCAAGGGCGAGATAAAGAGCCGGAGGTAATGGAGGCCGCGGCTGCTGCTGCGGTCCCCCTGATCTCCTCCACGACAGTTCATTTACATCACAGAACCTATTTCTACCGTCGTCTCCTTCGGCAGCCTCTCCGGCCATGTCGGAGGTTTTTTGCCGGCCAGGCCTCGCCATTCAGGAGCACCGATTACCGAAAATACAGGGACGTTCTCCTGTTTTCCTACGTGGGAGACGTGCTGTGGAATGCCTCCCGAGTCTCCCAGCGATCTCCCGCATTTGCCTGCATATCATTCTTGTCCGCCTCTGGCGGCGGAGGCGGCGGAAGCGACTTCGGCCGTAGGCTTGGTGGCGGAGGCGGTGGGTCGGGTGACCGCGGGTGCAGGGTGGAATCTCTTGCCGTGGAGGCTGAAGAAGGCTCATCTGCCGGGGCGGATATTATCATTTTAGATGTTGGAGTATGCGCTTTTCTATTTCCTTTTCCAATCCTTCTCAGTTCCGTGTGGTACTTTTAGTTTGACTTTGTATGCCATGAAAATATTTTGAGTAAATGCAGATTATTTCCTGTAGGGAATGTCCTGCGGCGGATGTGCTGCGAGTGTGAAGCGTATTTTAGAAAGCCAAGTAAGTTGATTTTTCCCTTTTTTACATGAACTCCACTCCTTCAGTTTAATTGATCAAAATTTTCTGTAGCTTTTTTTAATACCCCCGTAAGTGTGGCCTAGGCCTAAATTAAACTACAAACCTGTATATATAGTGGGAGGGATACCAAACATATCTAGGGGAGGCCGGAGACATACCTATACAAAAAAGGCATAAAAGAAAATACATTTTAAGTCCTCGCCCTGTGTCTGATAGCAATGATGACACCGGCTAGTAGGCCAGCTTATGTTGCATCTCCACATACCATGGTAGTGATGGGTTCCTAGAATGGATAAGGAGATTCCAGTAGTTGAGTCATGGAATGAATAAGAGACACAAATGACATTAGCCATGTTAGTCTTCATCATCATTCCTATCATCAAAAAATTTACAAATAATTGTGTAGCAATAATAACATGATCAGACATCTAGAAGTGTAATGGACTACTAAACTTGTACCCTATGCTTCCTCTTGGTTGCATAAACCTCCATCCACCCCGGGTGTTGTGGCTTCTAGGCTCAAATGGAGCTTTCTTCTTTCCTTGTGCTCTGTTGTTGTTCATCTTGGTGCAAAGGAAGACCCTATCCATGTAAAATAATTGCCAATCTCTCTTGCACTAGACTCCAGAGCTGAACTCAAAAATTTCCCACCTTCTTTTATGCTCTGGGTATCAATGGGCTAATCCAACTCTAGTGGTGGTAGATCTTTTGGGTCTATAGCTTTAGACTTGGCCATTGCCATCTTCTCTTTCTTATGCATCTGTCTTGCTTTTTTACCGTATTGGACCCTTCTAGATTGTTCAATTCACTCTCAATGCTTGCAATGCTCCCTCCTCCATTTTTTGCTGATGTGGGGCTTAGGAGAACCGAATATGATGCCACCTTCTTATTGTTGTTGTATAGGTTTTTCTTAGATGTAGAGAATCTGCTGTCATTTCATCTGAAGCGTTGAAAGTTTCAGAAAAAAAAAAAAATATATAGAATGGTCATAGAATAAAGATAAAGTTGTTATTCTTGATGGAGGCATTAATTTGCTTTCTAGTAATTTAAAATCCGATTTCCTCCCTAAATTGCGAAAAGAGAATAAAAATATTTTTAAGAAGAGGGTTCTACAACACCGGTACTTAGATATTGAAGGAGAAACTAATTTTATGTGGTTAAGGGTTGTTAATTGTATTCGTAAGGTTATAAAAAATATGTTGGAGAATCTAAAAGAAAAGAGTCAAATAATAAAAATGTTTAGTGGCGGAATGAAGAAATACAAGAAAAAATTAAAAAAAAATTGTTATAAAGATTGGTATAAGTACAAGGGCAAAGATAATTTTAAAAAGTATAAAAGTCTAAGAAAGTAGTCTGTAATACAAATGGTGAGACTTTGATTATTTTTATAGAAAGTTGAATAGGTATGTGTGAATCCTTAATGATTTTCTATAAGAAACTCTAGAAAACTTGCATTAAGAAAAATAGGATTGCATAAGGTCAAGAGAAAATAAGCTTCAATGCTTGTGAACTAGAATTACCATAAGATATCTATAAAAAAAAAGAATTACCAGAAGACATTGACATTAATATAGTGATTAATATGGTTGATCATATCTTTTATCTGGATCCTATATTTGGTATATCACCTATCATCACTGATCTAATATTCTGACTTTATTTCTACACCCCAATCCACTTACGATACATCAGGCTTTCTCCAATTTCACTTAGTAAAAGATAGATTGTATCCTTCCTCAACTAATTGTTGCTGCACTCACATAAGCCTGAGGAGATTCTAGGTGATCAAATTGTGTTTACTTCAGCAGGAATTTAGTATAGGTACCTAACGTGATGGTGAGGTCTTTCATCAATTAATGACATTTGGATCGTTAGTGAGGAGTTACAACAAATATGATCATATCTATTAGAATATTATTGACGATTTCACTCAATAAAATCAAGTTCTTTTGCATCCATGGAAAGCTGATATGGTCTCACATAACCCACATTAGCATCATCATTATCATCTCGCCCCCCCGGATATAGTCACCCATATGTTTATGTATTATTAGTGGTATGTAATTGTTTGTTTTATATTTGGAGGAGTTTATGTAAGGAAGGGTTATTTATTTTCTGTATCATGAATTTGCATATTAGTAGGGTGGCAATTCAGGTTGGCAAGTCAGATTCGGGTTAACCCATTTATTGATTCAAACCTGACCTATTTATTAAATGGGTTACTCGACTCAAGCCGTCAACACGTTTATTATAATTTTTGAGGTATTATAATATGGTAAATTCAATATTTTTTTTACTTTGAGTCAATATAATTATAAAGCTTATTAAGAATATCAAAAATACAATTAAATTATGTATTACATACCCAATGATTAATATTAAAATTAATACTAAACATAAAAATGTACTAATTTTGATAAACAGGTTATTGACGGGTCATAATTGGGTTGACCTGCCTCCTGCCACCTGCCGCCTGCCACTTGCCAGTGTCACCGGCTGCCTGCCACCTGCCAACCAGTACCCGAGCCCTCTTAGGCAGGTCAAATTTTGGTTGACCCGTTTATGACTCATACTCGTATAAGCTTGACCCATATCTGTTTAAGCTGAGCTGGTTTGGGTCGGGTCAAAAATTGCCACCCTTACATATTGGTGAAGTATATTTTGGGTGTAATGGGTTGTGTATGGAAGAGGGTTCAACAAGTGAAATCAATGATTAGGTGGATAGCAGATTGAAGAGTCTGCCTTTAACTGAGCTCACCAGACCAAAAATGGGGTTGATCAGCCAAACCATTCTCTTTCCAATCGGACTTTTTTTTTCCATTATTAGTTGGACTATTCGCTTTGCAACTAGTCCGTTCGCCCTCCACATACGGGAGTAGTTACAGACTACTTGAATCGTTCGCCTTGTTGGTCGGATAGTCCGCATTGATAGTTTTTTGAATTGTTTCAAAAATTCAAATTTGAATTTCACCCATTTCTTCAATGGTTGGAGGACAACGCAAAATGGGAGAAAACATGTGTATTTATGATAGGAATGTTCATTTTAAGGGAGATGCATTTGAGAGGAAATTTCAAGTATTTAGAAAATACATAACACTAGATTTTCTAGTGAAAGTTGAAGGACCTAGTGGATTCTAGGTGTTTTCTTAGAGCGAGGCAAGTGGTTGAGACTTCGAGGAGGTAGAAGTGTTTTTCTCCTTGCATTCTAGATTTGGTTGGAGTTACCTCACGTTGTAATTGTCCACTCCCTTGAAGTATACTCCGTGATCTCTATTTATGGTTGATGTTTATAGTTAAACTAGTTTTTATAGTGTTAAACTTATGAATTTCTTGATACTAGTGAGCTCTTGTTTTCTTTGAAAAGTCTTTTTTTTTTAAGTTGAGTTCTTGTTTTCTAATTGCAAGGTTTTGTTGGATTCTATAGTATGACATAATTTTCCTCTCAATTTCTTTGATCTCTTATTTGTTGGGTTGATTATGTTTGGCTAGATTTATGTCAAGTTCATCTTGATCTCTATACATAAATGCATGAATTAATTGGTAAAATTACTCAATAGAGTTCATAACATTATTACCTTGCAAGTTGCACAGCATTTAGATTGGAAGACTGAAATAAGAAGCTTCTTCGGGTGGTTGATTTCTAGTTCACTTTCCTAAATCCTTAGGATACTCATCCTTAGTAGAATTAAGGCATTTGGTACTTAGATTCTTCTTTAGACTGTTGTTTAAATCTGCATACACATCAGCCATCATCATATTGAGCTATAATAAGTTTGCCTAGCATTGTGCACCAAAGCCAGCCCAATGGGGCCTGAAGCACACCTAGATTGATGTCATTGACTTTTATCAATCCTATCACTATCTTTCCTAGAAGCCTCCAGTTTTCAGTGAGCAGGAACCAGCTACTTTGCCTCCTTCCAAGTAGGTCTTGCCCTTGGACTTTTGCTGCTGATTTTCACGCCAAAAGTATAGTTCCTTCTCCATCTTAACATCGCTGTCTTTCTCTCCATTCATGAGGGCTTCTTCCATTCCATCATCTTCTTCCATTTGCTGGGCTGAAGCATCCTGTTCTACATTGCCTCCTTAGTCTCCATTCTATCTAGGAGTTGCTGGCTGATTGCTGGAAGGGTCATGATTGGCCTTGCATCCTCAGTCTTCTCGATTGGAGCAGTGGAACCAGTGGCACCCCTTTGTGATTCATGTACTTTTTCATTATTTCCACTGGTGGTCTTCCTGCTTGATCCGATCAAAAATTGAGTGGTTACTGATTGCTTTACTATAATGGCATGGTAACCAACGTTTTATATGTTTGCAGCCTCAGGTCTCCTCAGCTAATGTTAACCTAGCTACTGAGACAGCGGTTATATGGGCTGTTCCAGAAGACGTAGCCATGCATAACTGGCAAAAAAAATTGGGAGAAAGACTAGCATCCCAGCTTACTATTTGTGGATTTAAGTCAACCGTTCGAGGTAATAAAAAGAGTACTGCCAAAATCTCTTATATTGTTTGAGCGGATGTATGAATTTGGTCTTGCAAATAGAAGTTATACTACAACCTTAGAAACCTGTTCCAGTAAATGTATTATTCATGCACAATTGTTCCTGATGCTTCTTTCACTTGAACAGGGAACCATGACCAATGGCATTTCGTCTAGCCAGTATATGTGCTGTATGAGCACATTATTCTTTAGCACACTGATATTTGCAAAAGCGACTTAATTTGCAAAACTTGCTCATTGCTGAATTGTGGGAATAATTGCCTTGTAAACTAATGCAGTTTAGGTTCAGATCCTTGTACTCCACCATAATATGAAACTTTTATTGTTTTAAAATGCCTTGAAAATGTGAATTAATAGAAATCAGCATTAGATTCTCAGTTTTTCAACTCCAAGCCTTCAAGGCAATTGTATTAAAAAAAAAGTGCAATACATGCATGTATCATAGCTGTATGAGAGGAAGTATGTGTATGAGAGGCAATACATAAATGTTCTCTGCATGATACAACATTTACATGCGTTTCACTTGCATATCTATAGTAGCTTTTGATAGCATGGAAATTTGTCTAAATAAATTATTCTTTTTTGAGAGCTATTCATCCTTCCCGAACACACACAACATATAAGTCTCCATTATACTACACTCTTCAAATGTCCTTGTTCCCCTTCTCCCTCATTACGAACTCCAGTGAAAAGGAAAAAAGAAGGCGTTAAGAGACCCTCTTGGTCCAACCCTAGAAACTCTAATGTTGAACAGTTCTTTTGGTCAATACTCAAACAAATTTTGATGTAATACACTGCTCTCTTCATGAGATATTTATTATTTCAACCTTCAGCTTTTCTTTAAATCAGTTTGAGGAGAAACTCCATGAAGTACCTGTTCTTTTATGAGGGCTTCATTTTCTGGTCCCTCTTTTTTGCATTGTATATTATGTAGCCATCTCTTGATAACATTTAAACTTTGTATCCTTGAAATTTAGCAAAATAATTTTAACTCTCTACAGAAATTTGTTTTACATTTTATGTGTCTTTTGCAAGTAAGGATGTTCAATCAAGCTGCTGCAAATTAGCCATACCAAATCCATGTTAGCTTGACCAATTGCCATGTGGCATTTTTTTATAGTTTAATTTTGATGAAGCAAAAAATTCAAAAGAAACTGTTGGTATATCATTTTACTAATAACTAGCATGATTAAACTAGAAATTCTATATTAAAAATAGCTAAAATTGAAATAAAATTGTTAGTTCAATTAATGATTCTTTGGTGGATCAATTTAGTGTTACATTTGGTCTCCGCCTTGTTCTCCTCATTGCCCTCCCATATTTCTTTACCTCACATCATCGTACTGTTTGGGCCAATTTGCAGCGTCAAATAACTTGCAGTCTTTGGCTTTCTGGAATTCTGATCTGAATGGCATTCATCAGCTATTATTTTGAGTCTTAGAGGTTGAGACACCTCCCTAGGTGGTTATGCCATCTGCTGATGTAGCTCAAGCTCGTCTTTGTCGACTTAAAATCATGAATGGCCATTTCTCGACGGCCATTGAGGTGTTATGTTCTAATAGAGTCGCACCTATTTTTGCTACTAGTTTGACTGCTTTGGCAGCCAAGCACCCCACTGTTCCTTCCCTAGCTATCCTGGTCATTGCTCCTTGTCTGCCACTTCAGGTTGGTGCTGATATAGTTCTTGCTGCTATTAAATCGTTTTCGAAAGGAACATGTGGTTGTGATGCTTTACGGGCTCAGCATTTGATAAATATGTTGAGAGGTGCAGCTTCATCTGTATCTGATATGTTACTTAGTGCTATTACTGAGGTATGCAACTTACTTCTTGCTGGTAAGTGTCCTTTTGGTCTAGCTCCTCTAATTGCTAGTGCACCGGTGAGTTCTCTTTATAAGTCATACTCTTCTCTACGTCTTATTGCTGTTGGTTTGGTGTTGTTGGCCCAAAGGCTTCCCAAGAGGAGGGTGAATTGGGAATAATAAAATTTATGAGTTTAAATTTAGGCAATTAAATTAATAGATAATTCAATCAATGCAGAGAGGTTGATTTAGCAAATCAGACAACAGAAAAAATAGAACAGAGAGTACCACCAGAAAGTGAGGTCAATATGCAAAATAGAACTCAGTGCAGAAATAACGTATTCAACAATTGAAAAAGGGTAAGCAGTAGAAATAAATCACACAATAGGCACAGAAAATTTATAGTGGTTCGGCCTTCCGCCTAGTCCACTCCCCACGCACCTCGAATGAGAATTTCACTAAAACCCCGGCTTTTTACGGGAACAAAAGCCGAACAAACCCAATACAACCCTATGGCTTTTTCAAGGAACCAAAGCCAAGCAAACCTTCAATCCTACA
>KZ451957.1:32640-154760 GCA_002786265.1 Apostasia shenzhenica
GGTTGTGTTAAGCTAAAACAACTTTTAACTTAATATATGATAAGTATTAAACTTTGAGTTAAGCTTTAAACTCAAATCAATAGATTGAGTGAGCTACACTCTTAATTCAAATTACTTAACATGAATAAGTTGAAAGAGATTTTCGCTTAAACAACCAAACATGATAAATACGAAAGAGAATAAGGTTTTCTTAACTAGAAAACCAAAAGGAAAAACTCGAGTAAAAACCTTGGCAAATATGCACATGCTTACATAATAGTCCTAAAAAAGAAAACAATAAAAATTCCAGTGAGATCCATCTTTTCTCTGGACTTTAATTTGAACTCAATCCTCATATGAGATAATGTAACCTGTTAACACACTAAACAAGAGAATTAGTCTATAACAACTAAATTAATTGTTGTCATCAAAATCAAAGGGTTCAACAGGTGTGGCGTGTCTTAGTTAGCCAAATTAGCATGTAATGATGTGCTATTTGATGCATTGAAGTATTTAGGTGATTTTCAATTTGGTGTTGGTGTCTCTGGGGATGCTGTAGCTATCCTTCATTCAACCGGTCGCTATGTTGAAGATTTTGAGGAAGATAGTACTAAGGCACTAGCTTTATTGAATTTTACCAATGCGTTTAATGTGGTAGATCGTGGTCATCTTTTCTTGCTATGAGGGAACAATGTCTATCAATTTCTCCTTGGGTAGAGATTATTTATACTCATCCTGCACATTTGTATGTCGGCTTGAAGATATTGCTCTCTTCTACAAGGGTGTAATAGGGCAACCTACTTGGCTCATTATTATTGCTTTGGTATTACACACTTTTATTCTTCGACTCACTTGCTATCAAACTGCCTCACTACAAGCTCATATTTTACATCGTGTGAAGTCTAAGTTGGTTACTTTTCCTCTAACTTTGGAGCATGATGAGATTTTATCTTGATACTCTATTGAGATGCTTGCAACTGTATTATCAGAAGTAGTTGCACCAATTAAATCCCAGCCCTCTTTTGCTACTCAGTTCTATAATCAAATTGCATTTCAATTTTGTGTCGACTTGACGCTCTCCTCTTGTTCTAAATTAGTGTTGCAGTGTTTGACTACTTATCATGCTCAAGATTTTTTGTTGGCTACACCTTTATCAGGCTATGATTAGTTGTTCTCGCCAGCAAAGTATCGTGCCATTCTTTGTTATCGTTTGTTGATACCTATGTTTGCTGGAGATCGGCCTTACCCTTTATGTCATAGTGAGTTGTTGGATATTTGGAGTGACCATGCAATACACTGTGCATCACACCCTAGTTATGCTTTCCAACATGATGTGCGTAATACGTTGGTGGATGTTTTAGGTTGTTGTGTGGTACGATGCCATCTTGAGGTACCATTGATTTTTCTTGTGTCAAAGCTATATTCTGTCCGACTTGCAAATATCTTAGTTTATGGTTGGTCTGAGGGTACTGATCTCTACTTAGATGTCACGGGTGTCTCACTATGGACATCTGGAGCTAATGTTATTCTCGATGGTGTTCCCCTTAGTGAAGCTACTATCGTGCTGCTGCTCGTAAAGTGGAAAAGCACTTGGTTGCCTACTAGACTCATGGTGTTGATTTTTAGCTTTTTGTTTTTGACATTTATTAGCTTTTTAACTTCTGCTGTTGTTTCCTTTTCGAATCGTGTACAATGTCTTTGGAACAAAAGTTAGCTTGTAGGTGGATTAATATCTACTCTTTTATCTTCTGTTGTATTAGCCTAGCTATATAAAAGAGCATTGCAGCTTAGTTATTATGTCATATGCAAGATGGTGATGTTTTTTAGGTTTTTGTTGTGTATCTGAAGATGTAATGCTGTTATTAATTAACATTATTGAAATAATTATGATAAAAAATTTTATTTTGTGACAAAGTTGAATATTACTCTGGATAATTTACTTTGTTTACATTTTACTTAAATGGAGATTGTTTGCCTACATAGATTCTGCAAGGGAAAGCTGGATTGGAGTTTTTGAGAAGAAGATGGATGAAAAGCTTCAGCTTTTGAAACAAAGTGGTGTGTATTTGAGTTTACAAACATCTCATGTTTTAATCAAAGAACTCGCTTAAATAGCATACTAAAGTTTCAGTGCGTCATGCTTTTAAGGATCAGGATAGTTATATTACCAACTGCTTGTATTTCTGCTAAGTCCGAGATTTACAAAGTTGTCACATGAATGGCATGATAGAGAAGTTGTGTAAAGTTTCTCTTTCTATGTATGGCAATATTCTAAATTTCATGCTATGCCTTTTTGACAGTTTTATGTTTTGAAATATATGGCTTTATCATAAACCGTCTAAACTCTACTCTTTTAGTTTATAAATGAATGGGTATGGAGTTGCTCAGCATCCTTGAGGCATACTGAAATGGTACTTAGTTTGCATTCTTTGGACTGCAAAGCCTAATTTTTGACTATGATTGAGGAAACTTTGTCAAGATTGAGGCTTTGTATCGCTTGTGACTTAAATAACCATGGTTGAAAAAGCCACCAATGTTTCAAATCCAACATAATTTGCAACAATAAGAAGAATTTTATTTCAACTCTAGTATAAAAATTTATTGTATATCACATCCAACACATGTTTTAATTTAACCATCAATCTTATTTTGCATTTTAGAGAAACTTTACTAGAATTAGTTAATTTTATTTTACATCTTACACAACTGTTAAGATGCAACTAAAAAGCCGCAACAATAGTAGTAACCAAACAAGGCCTTAGATTGAGTTATCTTGTATTTTGGTTGCTCTACCTTTTTTTTTAATGGAGGTTGCTCTACTTCTATTATGAATAAACCTTTATTATAACTTGATACCTTGGAATAAGATTACTTATTGCGGGTCTTGCGGCTATGGATTGGGTATCACTACATTTGGGATGATTTGATAGGATATTATATTTTGGGATGATTTTATATGATTTTATCTTTTGCATATGACGAGAAATAAATTTATATTTAAAAGTTATGTAAGATTGAAATAAAGCTAATTGATGTATTATGAAATATGTTTGATGTGATATTAAGTAAATTGTTTTAGGGCATTTACACATGCCACAAAAATGTAGGTAAATTATGCATTAACACGTCCAAACTGAATATTTATATCATGGCCACATAATAGATGACTCAAAATCTTGAGGCTCTGTGTAATTCCGAGGGGCTATTACATAATTCTTTTGTATTTTTTTGTGGCCAAGTTGTAAATATTCAGTTCGAGATGTTGATGTGTAATTTATTTCTTTTTTGGGAGGCTTATAGGTATTTATCCCAAATTTGGCTTTTTTTGCTGATTGCAAAATGAAGTAGTCAGCAAAAAAAGCTTTAGTGTGTGAGGAATTCGTTCTTTTTTTTATAAAAAAATTATCATGTAGTGAGGTCTTTGTAAACACCTCTTTAATATTGTACTGGATGATTGTTGAATGAAATAAATGTGAAAGAGCTTGAACCTTAGGCAAGAATCCCTAAATCGTAACTTACTCCGGAGGTCGACTAGCTCCTGTTCTACTCCCGCATTACACTTGCCCGATGCATCTATTCTGGGTTTGTTTTCGACTTGAGTCTTATTTGAGCCTTTTGAGGGATGCATCCTTCCAATTAATTCTTGTTACTCATTTCAGTCGGATTTTACTGCTCACTTGGATTTTGCTCATATTTACTCTGCATGTGCAGCTTTACAATTTTAAAAAAATTTAAATTTCTATTGGTTTTTCTGAGATTTCCTTATCTCGTTTCATCAAATTTGATTTGTTTCCGAATTTCGCCCAAGTTTGTGTTGGTATTTTTTCAATTACCTTCGATTCGATTTCATTCAAAATTCAATTGATTAATTTTGCCTTATTGTATTATTTTCGAATTATCACACATTAAATTCTGAAAATCTTCTGCTTTGACTTTGATTAACATATATGTTTATTAAGCTTGATTATCTCTATACATGCATATCAAATTCAATTGCCATTTATCAGATGGTATTCTTGCATAATCTTCATATCTGCTTGCTGATCTTGCTCTTATTATTTTCTGACATATTTCACAGAAATTAAGCGTGATTTTCTTGTTTGAAAATCTATTCCTATTTTTTCAAACTATAGTTTTATACAATATCAAAAGCATAAGAGAATAGTGTTATGATAATTGCCATTCTTATTCGGTAAAACATGCTCGGTCTTTGTGATTGCTTAGGAAATATACTGTAACTTTGCAATCTCTAGGGCTTATTTCATTTTTGTTATTTTCTTTAGGTCGAGATCTTGCTGTTTCTTGGGCCTTATGCGCGGTTTGCCTCCTTGGACATGCCTCTCATTTCTTTGGATTGAAAGCACCTTTGTGGGTTCATGCATTTCATTCAACCATTTTTCATCTATCACTATCTGTCTTTACATTTGCTGGACCTGGACGAAGACTTATTCTTGATGGGTTGAAGTGTCTTTTCAAGGGATCACCAAACATGAATACTCTTGTCGGTTTAGGCGCCTTGTCATCTTTTGCCGTTAGTGTGATAGCTGCCATGATGCCAAAACTGGTATGCTACTGTTTCATCTTAGCAGATGTTTTTTGTTTATAGAATTTGCATATATATGAGTAATATATATTGATTTTTTTTTGTTTGATTTAGTTGTGACATGTTCTCATGTCAATATGGTTGTTTTTTATTCGTTGATTTAATTAACTAATGGCGAAATCTAATTAAAACTCTGTAGTTTATGAACTGGGTCTAAATAAAATACTTAGTACCAATTAAAAATTATGTAGTTTATGATCTGGGTCTAAATAAAATACTTACTACCACGCTGTGCATTCTTCAAGTAATACATCTATTGAGTAATGATATAAAATGGGCTGAATTGTGAAAAAGTCTTCAAAAGGAGGAAGATATATTAGTCAAACGATTGGCAAAAAAGTACTCAAAAAAGGAAACTAATGCAGTTGGGATAAGGCTATAAAGAAGATGATACATGAACTACCTTGTTCATTGTGCCCAAACCTCACATTGGTACAAGGCTGGCTGGTGGGGACACCACGATCGACCGTCGATTCATTCCTGATAGAGTTTACCGTCGACGGCCGAGATCTAGCCATGCTGCTTCGATCTGGATTGATTGACTATTAGGACAGGTCTGGAAAGATGGATACTACAGATTGCTGACTCGATGGTCTGGAAAGATGGAAATCTCCTATTTCAATGATCATTATTTTAGGCATATTATCTAGTATTTCCTCATTTGTGTATTGTCCTTATTGAGAAAACTAAAGAGGGAGCTAAAGCGAAACTAGGGCTTTGGAGGAATGCTCTAGAATCTAAAGGTTTGCATCTCAGTAGATCAAAAACTGAATATATGGAGTGCACATTTAGTCAAGAAAGGAATGTGGTTGTTGTTAGTTTATGTTTGAAGAGGGGGATCCCCAAATACCGCCACTACTAGCTATTCCCCATTCCAAGTTTCCTTTCGATCCCTATTTTCCTGTTCCTTGATGTAGTGCGACTAAAAATAATGGATGACTTATCAAGATTTACATCTTAGCCAGAGTAAGCACAATACTCTGTGTGATATAAGTTATTATTTTGATATGTATCTAGAATATAAAATAAAGTTAATTTTGTTTTTAACTTATGTGTATGATGTGAAATATAGTTAATTTTTAATATTAAATTTTATATGTGATGTGACATACCTGGTTAATTTTAACCATGTTAATTCTATTTTAACTAAATAAATTGGCGCCTAGTGTCCACTGAAGCTAGGAGTATGCAATCAATGAATTTATGGCATGAAATCAACTTTAATCCTTGATGTTTTTCTGCTTGTTGCCCCTGTTTATTTCCAGCTACGTGGCCATACTTTTGTGAATTGAGATAGTTTTTTAAGCCTCATGCTATATGTAATCAATGGCATTATGGTATTTTATCTGACTACAAGCCAGCAATTCTACATTAATTGTATTTTTGGTCTGGAGCCTTTGCTGCTCAGTTTGTTAGTTGTAAGTGGTGCTTTCTTAATGCTCTCTTACTAATGCAGGGTTGGAAAACCTTCTTTGAGGAACCAATAATGTTGATAGCATTTGTCTTGTTGGGCAAGAACCTTGAACAAAGAGCAAAGTTGAAAGCTACCAGTGACATGACGGGACTTTTGAATATTCTCCCTTCCAAAGCACGTCTTATTGCTGATGGAGATGCTGGGAATTCACCTGCAACTACCGAAGTTCCATGCAGCAGCCTTTCTGTTGGAGACCAAATTGTTGTTTTGCCAGGAGTGAGTTTCTTGAAGACTTGAATGAACTCTTCTGTTTTTTTGCTTGTTAAAGCTGGCTGAATCCTTTATTGGCTCTTCTCTCCATTCGTTTCAATGCCATTCAAGGAAGTATGGATACTCCTTTTTGCATGCCCTAAAATACTTATTGTATATGAACATTTCAAAAAAATTAGTCATTTCAAGTAATACTTATTATGAAACCTGAACGACAGGTAAGCAAGAACACTTGTAGACTTCTACCAATATTTAACTTAGTAAACGAATGCCATTCAAGGAAGTATAGATACTCCTTTTTGCATGCCCTAAAATACTTGTTGTATATGAACATTTAAAAAAAAAAGTCATTTCAAGAAATACTTATTATGAAACCTGAACAACAGGGAAGCAAGAACACTTGTAGACTTCTACCAATATTTAATTTAGTGTACAGTTACTACTCTTGTTACCTCTGTTTATATGTGAGTGCTATACTGTGAAACTAGTGTTTCGCAGAGAGTGAGTTTTTAAGATCACTCTTCTGTTTCTTCTCTCCTATAAAAGCAGCCTGCAAGCCATTCTTCTTTCTTCTTTTCATTCTTTTCCATACTCAATAGGATTGAAATAGGCTTGGAATGCATTCAGGGGAAGTGTGTGTACGTCATTTTGGCATGTCATCAAATACTTTTGCAGTACCTGTACAGCAAACAAGCCAGAGAACCCATGTAGTTTCTGCCAATATTTACCAACAATTATTATCTCATATTGCCTTTTTTATATTATTGTAATTAAAAGCTCGTCCATTGTTTTCTTTTTTCTTTTTGTGAAATGTTACTTTGTTGTAATATATCTTTTTTCTTCCTCTTTCATATAGGACCGCATACCTGCAGATGGAATTGTTAGAAGTGGTAGAAGCACTGTTGATGAATCAAGTTTCACTGGGGAGCCTATGCCTGTGACTAAGCTACATGGGGTATACCTTTGTGTTTGCCTTTGAATTCAATATGCTTGGTTTCTCTTTAGACATACTGCATGCATCTTGAGTTATAATTCCCCTTTGGGAAGGTTTACTTTTACTTCAATTTCAGTTGAATTTTTTTAAGCAAACTAATGTGTTGTTTTCCATATAAAAGGCTGAAGTAACAGCAGGAAGTATAAATCTAAACGGTAGACTTAACATTGAAGTTAAACGACAAGGTGGTGAGACTGTCATGGGGGATATAGTACGCTTAGTGGAAGAAGCACAGATAAGGGAAGCACCAATACAACGACTAGCTGACAAGGTTCACGTCTCTATTTTTCTAACTTTTCCTTAGTTCACGCTTGTTGGTTTTAATGCTTAGAGAATTTCAATGGCACCTTCTTGTCAGTAGTTCCATATAATCTTTGATTGAGGTATTGAATATTAAAGATACTTTATTTATTTTGACAGTGTTTGCACTGTTGATCAGTCTCATGAATATTAATCTTTTTTATCTGCATATGATGTTTTGTATATGTGACCTCTTACGTTTTTAAACTGTTTGTTCTATTCTCAAATTATAAAGAAAATTTAAACATCACATATTTTACAAACTCTAATATAAAAAATTAGCTTTATTTCACATCTTGCATAACTTATAATTACAACTATCAATTTTATTTTATATCCTATATAACTTTTATGTAATGAGCTTATTTTATTTCCCATCATACACGCCTTTCAAGATGGACGAAAAAATTCCTAAGCCAAAGGCCAAAAAGTCCACTTACAAAACATGCAACACTTTTTCTTTGACTTTGTTTTAATGTGGTACTTTTTCACCTACATTTGACTGTTTATTTTTTAACATTGGTGCTCTACTCCAATTGACTTTTACTAGTTTTGGTTTCCACTTATCACTTGAATAGTTTTGTTTTGTTTGATTTTGTTCAGGATATGCTTGTAATTATGTAATAGGCTTAGGGACATTTATGTAATTATGCACAATACAAATAGGAATATTTACATATAGGACACAAAATTATGGAAAAATCATAGGTTTTGCACTAAATTTTCAAAAAAAAAAAAAGTAAAAATTTCACTAAATTTTCCAAAATGTTCTTCCCCTATTGCGTATGGCTCACAACTCCATAATAGAGGATTTCATCTCATTAGATTGGATATGAAATTAACAATATAAGATTAATCAATAATAACTAAAACTTTAATTTTTATGGTTTTTCTTTAATGTTTTTTGAGATTTAGTGTTTAGGGTTTGGTATTAAAGTAATTTAGAAGTTGGAATTTAAGATATAGGCTCTGTTTGTTTGAAAGTTAAAAATTAATCTGGTTTAATTTTAAACAGGCATATCACATTACACATAAAATTAATATTAAAAAATAACTTTATTTCACATCCTACATACATTACTAAAATAATAACTAACTTATATCACATCTTTCATATATCCCAATATAATAATTAATTTTATATCACTTCCTTCACATATTCTAATATAATAATTAACTTTATTTTACATTATTCACAATTTTTAATAAAAAAAATTTCTATCCAAGTTTAATGTTAACCTTATTAAGTTAAACCCTACAAACAAACAGACCCTTGGTTTTGGAGTTTACAGCTTAGGATTTTACAGTTTAGTGAGATTTTTGAAACTTTATGTTTCATATGTAAATACCCGACACAAATATAGGTAGTTTTGGCTACTTAGTAAAAAAAAAAAAAACAGGTCTTTGTCTTACTAGATTGGGTTGGCTATATAAATACTGTGTCTATTTCACTCTAAAAAATAACAATCTCTCATTTAGCTCCAATATTGAATCTGCTGCAACAAAATTGTGAATCCGCTGCACCCATGTTGAATTTGTTGCAACAAAATTGTGCAAAAGAATATTAACATCCCGCTCTCTTTGAACATTCTCCTCCTCGTTAAGTTCATTATCACTGGAGTCTGATTCTCTTTCAAATTGAGATAGACTACCAATATACATTGGCTGGTAATCATCGTCTTCTTCATTAATGACATCAACTTGTACATTATAACTTGTGGATGGACCTCAAGTATCGTAAATATTACGATCGCAACTGCATAATGATTTAAGTAAATTTATGTAAAAAAAAGTATACTTAGCAATATATCTACACAGTATATTTACTTAAAAAAAATTACGGTGTATTAAAACATAGTAGTTCTTCAGATTGTGATGAAAGATGTATATTTGATAGTCCTTACGTAACTGAGATGAGGGCACTTTCTTGAGTATGTTCGAAATAAATTTCGCTCTCATTTATATCCGATGAAGTATTTGTAAGTGGTACAACTTTAACGTATAGTGTTAGAGACGTTTGAGACGCACGCTCTAACATAATCTTATATTCATCATTATCTTCAATCTACCATGCTATATATGTTATTTTTTTTGGATATTTGCACAATATTTTTATGTCGTGATTGTTCAAATCGAGATGCATTGCTCGACATATTTTATTTTTTAGATCAAATAATATGTTATAAAGCTTAAATTTCAGAACTTTAGCATGACCACCAACATAATCCGGAGATCCATCATCCATAAACCACCAAAATGAATAGTAACATAAACAGATGAGTTTGTCATTTGATTTACAATATAATATTTTTAAATGTGATTAATACAAAGATAATAATGCCTAATTATTATTCAGCAAATAGCTAGTAAGTAAGTTCGATGGATAACAAATAATTAAATTTAATTTTGTTATATTTAAAAAGAATTAAAAAAGTTTTATAATTAAAAAAATATAAAACATACTTTAAGTGTTTACTACTTTTGATTTTTTTTCTTATTGAGCATCTTTTGCTTTTTCATGAAAATTATGAGGAAATGAAAAGTGTAGAGAAAATTGGTGTGTGTAAGGGGGGGGAATTTCTAAAAATTTTTAGTCAAAAATTGCCTGTGCAGCGGGCGACTTCAATTTAACGGCACTGCATCTAACGGCATCATGCTCCTTTTGTTAATTTTTTCTTAATTATGCTTAATTAGTTAATTACTTAATTAAACATGCTTAAATTAAAAAAATCATCTTTTTTCTAATGTATATCCACAATTGGCTACTATTTCTGTTCTACTGAAAGATGAAGCAGTCGCCTGTGTTCTTAATAGTGATCTTAAGATCAAAAACTAATCAAACTTGCAGCGAGGAAATTGTGTACAGTCGATGACATTATGTACCTACTTTCCATTTGCCTACCCATTTTCTACATGGCGCATTCTACTCCTGTTACTTTACGTTAATGAGACATTGTGGGACTTTTCCTTGAAATACTCATTAATTTTTTTCAAAATTGCCATTCTACCCCATGCTTTCATAAAAGACACTGAGATAATGCTGAATTGGTGTTGTTCAATTTTGGGTACCCGGTGGTCAATGTGTAAGAGATGCAAAAAAAACAAATCAGGGCTGCCTCTCAAGCCATTATAAAATTAATTCATCTTTTTTAAAGTATGGTGTTCTAAGATGCTAATTTTATGAAGCTCCTTTTTTAAATGGTCGATCTTAAGTTCTATCCATAGGCCTTCATCTTTTTTTTTTTTTTGATAGCACATAGGCCCTCATACTTGCTCGTTCAAATTTATGCCTTAGGCCCTGTTTGGCACAAGGACCAAAACAGGACCAAAATAGGACCAAAATGGTACTAATTTAAAAAACAATAATAATAATAATAATAATAATAATAATAATAAATAAATTTTTTAAATCATTCTACACAAATTCAAATATAAAAAATATTATTTTACTTTATACTCAACAATTTAAAATAAAATTATCAACTTTATTTCACATTTTAGACCAAAATATTCAAATCGAGTATTTTGATCTAAGATGTGAAATAAAGTTTATATTTTTATTAAAAATTATTAAGTATGTGAAGTAAAATATTATTTTTTATATTAAATTTGTATAGAATAATTAAAATAATTTATTTATTATTATTATTGTTATTTTTTAAACTAGTACTATTTTGGTCCTGTTTTAGTCCTTGCGCCAAACAGGGCCTTACGTCTAATTACAAAGAGTAATGCTCTTGAAATTAATCTGGAGCTGCTATAATTAACGCTGTTTAGGATTATTTTTTTCCCAATTTCTGTTTATGAACTCGTATGTTCCTTTTAAGTAAAATAATTTTCTCTTCGTTTTATGTAGGTTGCTGGAAATTTTACTTATGGAGTCATTGCTATATCTGCTGCAACATTTATGTTCTGGAATTTCATTGGTTCACATCTAATACCAGCTGCCATCCGAAGTAGTCCAGCTTCTTTGGCATTGCAGCTTTCTTGCAGTGTTCTGGTATGTGATTTGCATATCACAATGTCTACAATTTAAGTTTATTCATCTGTCTGCGTCAAGTATTAATTTTCTAAAACCATTTTTCTCCCCTGAAAGTAGTTTCATTTTCAAAAACTTTTTTGTCAGGCTGATCAGATTTCTGTTAAAATTATTAGCAAAGTGAGACTGCACTTCATTTTGTATGCTGTTTTTTGTGGGATTAAAATATGCCTAATTTCAAAGTAGTTTTTAACTTGTCATGTATTTTCTTCCGAGGATTCAACTAGATGATGTGGTAACATAAAAGGTGAATTTGTACTTGGATGAAATTGATTGTAACAAAATGCATTCTGTCTAGTTGGTTAGATAATCTGTTTATTTGTTTCATCAGTAGAAATAATAGATGCATTTCTTTTTTCATATTTTCGTTCGTTATTGTAGCTTATAAGGCTTTAAAGACAGCTGGTGTGGTTGGAAAAATAAGGAATTCCTATGGTTCTATATGTGATTATAAAGTACTGCATGTTTTATGTTGCAGTTATTCCAAGTCGTAAATGCTATGCAGGGACGAGACTTGATGTTTTAGAATCATTTGTTTGTATTTTCAAACCACTTGATCAATCTTACTAACTAATATGATTTCATTGTCAAGTGTAGGTCATTGCGTGCCCTTGTGCTCTTGGGCTGGCCACACCAACTGCAGTCCTGGTACTCTTCGGAGGCAACTTTTGTTCTTAGGAAAATTTTTCTCTTGAAGAATTAGCTTTAGTGCAGTTTGCACCTTGATTAATAATTTGTCAGGTTGGAACCTCACTCGGTGCAACCAGAGGCTTGCTTTTACGAGGAGGAAATGTCCTCGAGAAGTTTGCAGAAGCTGAGACAGTTGTATTTGACAAGACTGGAACACTGACTGTAGGAAAACCTGTTGTTACCAAGGTTTTAGCTTCTCAAAAGCTGAAGGATTCATATTCAAAGTTAAGTAGAAACTGCTAATTTTCTCCCTTATCTAGAATCCATAAAAGGTGAAATTTCATATCTACATCATTACATCCTAATACCAAAAATATTAAGATCATCACTTTAAATTTGCCATTACACCACTCGTGCCTAAAATCCTTACATCCCCTTTTTCTAAGTTATATGGGATAACTGCAAGTTTCTTTTTTTTTTTGATAGAATAACTTCAAGTATCTTTGATCTGTCAGTTGAAGGATCTAGGCTCCTACTTCATACTGATTGCACTTGATTTACATCGAAAATGAACAAGCCAAACCCAGTGGAAAGGCCAGTCTGACTTTCTGAGAGGGACAAGGTTCCAAAAAGTTAGGAAGGACAGTTTCAAGCCTTAACTTTACTTTCAATCTGTCTTGTGTCACTCCAGCTTTCACTCAAGCCATTCTTTGGACTTAAAAGGGGGAGTCCTAACATATACTCAAGCAAATATAGGTATTAAACTCTTAATTGTTAATGTGTAAATCATGTTAAGCTAGACCATTACTAGCCTTTTGTCGTAAATCTTATGGTAGAATCTTCTCCGTGCAGTTTCTGATTGACCAAATCCTGGTGCTATGCTGATACTTCTGATTGACCAAATTCCAGCTAACATTTTGAACATTGCATCCACAACCCTTGTGGGTAAATACTTAAAAGAGGAATACATACACATTATTACCAATATTTTCTAAATGTTGTAGCCAAATTTAACTATGCATCAAAATATGCTCTTAATTAAAGTTGTCTGCTGAACTTCAATCTATAGATAGCATAGATGAGGTCTAGATTGCCAATTGGTACTGTTAATAAAAGTGTTGAAGATTGATCAAGTTCTCTCAAATACTTGCACTTTTCTAGCATGAGCGCAGAGTTCCATAAGAATCAAGCATGCTGTCACTTGTTAAATGAAATGCTTATGGATTAGTACTTCTTGCGTGAAAAAGGCACCGACCCAAGTCTTATAGATAGAAGTTTAAATCTTTTAAAAGGTGTAAAATTCCTAGAGCCATCAGCAGTGATATTTTTAATTTGGAATCACGTATTTGTTAGGACTAGCATTCCTAATTCCTCCTTATTTGATGATAGGACCTTGAAGAACAAAAAAGGTGATATGATGTGAAAATAAATGTGTTTAAATGTAAAACTAATGTCTTAGCAAATTGAACTGCAAAATATTTATATATACTTTATGAACGTAAGAAACATTCTATCCTTGGCGTCCCGTGCCAATCTCTTCTTGTCAGCCTGACCATCCTGAATATAAAGGCTATGTTTTTATAACTTAATCTTTTGATTTTTTACTATGAGTGACGACCCTAGCCGTCACACTAAAATTTATCTAAGTTAGGGGAGAAGAAAAATTAAATCAACAGCAGAAGAAAACTAAATAGATCAAATACTACTACAAGAGTTCACACTACTATATCTTAGAACAAATTAAACATCCAATTAAAGTAAATGAAGCAGAACACATAAGCAAATAGTCACTTTCTAAAGAAATAAAGAAATAAACTAATTTTCTGTTTGACTGGCATTCTCCCTATTCCCGTGATTAAGTGCTCCAGTACCTGCCACGTTAGTGACAGAGTCCGTTAGAACAGACTCGTAGGTTGTATACTAACAAAGTTATACGGGACAGATGAATGATGATGCAGTTTAGAGATCAACAATTAATTAAGCCCGTAAAACCGATTTCTTTCAAAATTTTAAATAAATTAGATCGAAGGTAATTGAAAAATTACCAATTCAGATTAGGGCGCAATCTGGTTTTCAACAAATCAGAAATGGAGAACAGGATTAAGGATCTCACAATATTTAACCAACAGTAATTTAAATTCACTAAATAATGAAAGGTCGCACATGTGGAACAAATTCGAGCAAATTACAAGCGAGCAGAAAAATTCAGATTATTCGACTTAACCAGGTCAAAGGCTTTGTTGAAATTCGTACCTGAGTAAGAGAGTTCAGGAACCACGATGTAATTTCCCCAAATATTTAGGGCTCGGGCAGATGGGGCGCAGACGAGCTCGGGCACGGGCGGCGCTGGGGCGGGAGCTCGGGCGAGCTGGGGTGGGCGAGCGCACGGGCGGGTGAGCTGGCCTGCGCACGCAGCGCGTGGGCTCAGGCGCGGGCGCGTCGCAGGCAAGAGCAGGATGACGGGTCGGTACGGCGGCGGGTCGGCGCGTGCAGAACAGCGCGTGGAGCAACAAACTTGGCGCGCTCCGCAGCGTCAAGCGGAGCTGTGTTTTCAAGTCGACGTAGTCGACGCGGGCGCGTTGTCGGTTATGTGGAAAAACTTGATGCGATCATGTCGAACCGGAGTCGGCGAGCTAGATCCAAGAACGCAAACGAGCAGGCGGGGTGGACGAGGATGAGGTGAGGTGAATGCTGAGAGATGTAAGATGAATGGAATCAAACCCAGAAGGGAGGAGCTGGAGCAGGTGGAGTTTAGGGATTCTCACCCAAGGCCCAAGCCCTTCCTATCCAGGATATCGATTCATTCCAGAATCAAATAATCCCAAGGGAAAACACAAGTCAAATTCATTCAGCATTAGAAAAATAAGAGTAACAGTGAGGCGTTTATATAGACCTCCATACAAACTAACTCAATAAAGAAAAAATACATAATGTAATAAATTCCTCACAAACGAAGAAATACCAGATAACATGCCTAACATAACAATCACAGAAATAGTAACAGCTAATACAAAATAAATGCAAAAAATAAAATCATCCCAAAATGGAATCTCCAATCAATCAGAATGAATGAGAGATTTTCAATCCATCAAGTCAGTGATCCACAACATCCATCTTTCCAAATCTGTCCTAATAGTCAATCGATCCAGATCAAAGCAGTGTGACTTGATGTCGGCCGTCGACGGTAAACTCTGCCAAGAATGAATCGACAGTCGATCGTGGTGTCCCCACCACAAAGCCTTTAAATAGAAATATTAAATAATAATAATAATGATGATGATAATGATAATAGCATGTTAACATGATGTTATAAGAATAACAAGCAATTCAAGCAATTAAACATATATAACATAAATTTCAATTAAGCATCATGTAAGATAAAGAAATAACATAGCATAATGTGAACAGTAAATATTAAATAAACATATCATGATTTGCATTGTAAATACTACATCAATATATAAATAAAAACGATAAAAATATAAGTATAGTGCAATTTTTTTTTATTAATTTCATTTTTATCTTTTAGGCTCATGATTTCTCGTCTCAGCTGTCTTTTATACATTTGGGGATCGTCATCCCCTGGCCCCGTAGGCTATGACCCATAATGGCTAAAATATGAGATCCTCAATCAGTTTTGGGAGTTTTCACCCCCTGGCCCAAAATGGCAATGGACGCCATCGCACCTATATATTATATGCTCGAGCTAAGGCAGGTGCGTAATCCCACAGAAATCACATTTAAATTTAATCCATTATCACATTAAAATTCTTGTATTATAGTTTATTAAATTGGCAAGCCCATACACTTACCCAAATATTAACTAATCTCATCGAGTGTGATAATAATTAAATGAGCACTTGTTCACCCACGCAAGCTCATACGCTTGCCTTTCTAGTGGGAGTCACAATCGAGAAAACAAATATATGTTTGCAGTTAAATAATCCTAAGTACTCGAGTCAAATTTTAAATAAAATCTATAGCACCCGTATAAATCACAATTTAATCAATCCTCAAATTAAAAGTAATTGCAACTTTATAATTTTAATCAACATTATGATGTCAAACTGAGATGCCGCAGTGAATGAAATAGAGCTAAGAAAAGCAAATATAACTCAAACTCAAAGTTCAGTTAGCAAAATGAAAAACAGTAACCTTATCCAGCTGAAAGGCATTATAATATTCAAAACAACTAGGAAATTAGGAGATAGCAGATAGAAATCGTGAAAGGAAAAGAAAACTCTAACACCAGCATGAATCCAAGGCTCCTATACAGTATCCCTTCTACAGCCCTTAGCCAGCCCAAAACGATGCACCCACCATACAAAATCGGTAGAATAGTGAAATCTTCTTTTTTTTTTAACTTTGCCGTGAAAATCAACTCAATTAATCTTTCATTACTAACAAATTTAATAAAATAAAATTTCAATGGCCGCCAACACAAAAGGAAGGATTGAACGAATTGCATAGAGAATTTGTGATTTATATATATAATTTCTATCAAAATACATAATTTGATCATAATTTTAAATTTATTTAAGCCAAGTTAGGATGAAACCTACCTCGAATTCACCATAGTTCTAGGTTTTCTTAATATTCGGAGAGAAATGATCGCTCCAAATTGCTAGATCCGATCTAAGGCGTAAGGAAACATGTAGATCGAGAAGAAGATGAAGAAGAATAGTCGATTTTGAGGGAGATCCGGCTTCTCTCTCTCTCCCACGCGTCCCTTTCTTTCTCCTGTCTCTAATCCAGCGGCGGTTGTAAGAGGGGGAAGTTGAATCGGTGTTTTGGGTGAGAAACTCTATTTCTTCTCTAAATCACAAACTAGGGGTATTTCTGTAATGTTTCCTAACCTTAATTTAAGGAGGTAGTTATGAAAATTTAATGGGTAATTAAATTCATTGGATTTGAATTTTAAATAATCAGATTTAATTAAATTAAATATTAATTTCAGACATTTTAAATTTTGAATGGCATAACAAACATTTAATATTTTACAGGGTAAATAGCATCTGGGTCTCTCTAGTTTACTCGTATGGGCAAATAGGTCCCTCGAATTTTTAAATGTAGCAAACTGGTCATCTAATTTGATGAAATATGCACATAGGTCCTTGGGCCATAACAAACGTTAGAAATCACCTCTCTCTCCTCCCGATCATCGCGCATGGGCGACGCCGGACCCTGGCGGTTGCGCGGCATGTGCGACCCACCGGCGGCGGGTCCAGCGGCCGCAGGGCGTGTGCAACCCATCGGTGGCGGGTCCGGCGGCCGCGGGGCGTGTGCGACCCACCGGCGGCCGTCGCCTATGCGCAGGGATCGAGAGGAGAGAGAGAGAGGCGCCTCTCTCTCTCCTCCCGATCCCTATGCACGGGAGACGCCACTACCACGCGGCGTATGCGACCCACCTGCGCCCGCGTGGCAGTGGTGTCTCCTGTGCGCGACGATGGGGAGGAGAGAGAGAGGCGCCTCTCTCTCTCCTCCTGATCCCCGCACACAGGCAATGCCGGCGCGACCCGTTGGCAGCCGCGCGGCCGTCGGTGGGTCGCACACGCTTCGCAGCTGCTGGGGTCCGGCGACGTCTCCCATGCTCGACGATCGGGAGGAGAGAGAGATGTGGGGAGGAGAGAGAGAGGGTGATTTCTAATTTCTGTTATGGTCCAAGGACCTATATACATGTTTCATCAAACTGGAGGATCAGTTTGCTACATTTAAATATTTGAGGGACTTATTTGCCCATACGAGTAAACTAGAGGGACCCAGATGCTATTTACCATATTTTATATATTAAATTTTAAATAATTAATTCCTCGTGAATAAAATTAATTCCATCATAATAAATTAAATTAATCAAAAATCTAAATTTAAATTTTACCGGGATGTTACAGACGATGTGTAGAACTTAGGGTTTAATGTTTGTATTGTCACCTTATGCATTCTAACCTTTAACTTGTGATAAGATTCTCTAAGCCGCCACTCTATTCGATTTGCTTCTGTTGCTAGGACTTTTGCAGTGATCTACAAAGCATGGACATGACACGGGGACACAAAGATATATGGATAATGATTTTTCAAAACATAAGATATGGACACGACATGACACATAAAATATAATAATAATAAAATTAACATTCATATTTAAAAAATACATAAAATATAAAATAAACTTGAATTTTTAAATATAAACAACCTGTGAATAACAAAAAAGTCTCATAGAATCAAGAAGAGATTTGGGATGTAGATTTATGGTTCACTTTGTAAAGAGGAGGTAAGAACTCTCGGTGTTGAAGATAAGAGAAGTATAGAGGTGGAGCTAGAGTTCTAATTGTTTTACAATTGGTTCATTTTTGTGGGACTTGAGAATAGCAAGAGGAAGAAATTTGATTTAGTTTGGTTAGCTTAGGATTTTAACTTATATTAAATAAAATTTTAATAATAATAATAAGAGGGGTGTTTAGTTTTATTAGATAAAATTTTAAACAATAATAAAAAATTTTAAATATTAATAAAAGAACAAAAAGAAGGAAGATGTGTCCATAGGTTTTAGACTTTTATTAATATTGTTAAGAAATATAATATTAATAACTAAATTTAACGTTAATATTAAATGTATCTAATACTATCCCATATATATCTCAGAAGTGTTGTGTCTCAAAAGTGCCTCGCATCTCAAAAGTGCCTTGAAAACGTCTTAAAATTGTTTTACATCTCAGAAATATTCTGAAAGTATTTTAGAAGTGTTTTAAGATGTCCTCAAGTGTCCCCAAATGTCTAAGAAGTGTCAATTAATTTTTTTAATATTATTTTATTAGGACACACCACATGACATGTTCGACACGATGTTCCTGCGTTTTCTCGCGTCCTCCTAAGTCCATGTGTCCGACACAGACACGACGTGATTTTTTGAATCCATGCTTCATAGGCAGTCGCCTTTATTAACATGCTTATCACGGACTTGGTTGTTTTTGTGCTATTATCTGAAGTATACGATAATCTTGTTGTGATTGGGTTGTTAGGTTTTCTTCTTGAAAGGTTTCCTTGTGCTTAATTGCATATACTATGTATTTGGTCTTTGCATCTAGCACCTTTGGTGGTGTGTTGATTGACCTGCTTTATTCTCACTAGCTTTAGCCACCGGTGAAGCTATAGTTTGTTTGCTTACCATTTTTATGTATTGTATTGGACGACCCTATCTTCTGGTGTTGATCCATTTAGATCTTGTACTTACGTTTCCCCAATGATAGCAAGGATCTTCTCTTCCCTATTTTAAAACAAAAGTCCATATTGTCAGCTGCTTAGCTAATCGCAGATATATGAAAGTAAATTTATCTTATGTTCCTGACTCTTTTCCAAGTATATGGATGTATAGAGACATATTATATAGGTCTTTTATATACTTTGTTGTGGTGCTTTTTAGTTATTAGTTTAATTTTTGATCCTAGCCTCAATATCAGCTTGTGACTCCAGACTAAAGGTTTTATGTAATTTATATATGATTATATCAAGAAAATGCCTAGGATCTTAAACGCCAACTATTCTAAAAATAATTACTGATAAAAAGGGTGTTACTAAATCTCTTATTACACATAGCACTCTAGCGTCACGGTTGATTCCAACGGTCTTTCGACAGCCACGCATTACTTGTCGGGCAGGGCGCGCGTGTGGCTCGGCCCACCTGGCCTCCGCTACACCCATGACTCGACCCACCTGGCCTTCGCCACTGTGACTCGGCCCAAGCAGGCCTACGCGCCACGCTCACCCTAATAGAAAATGTGTCACCTGCTTATTTCTTTCATGCAGCCAGAGTAAGAATGCAGTATCTAGTTATAGATCGTCATTTGCTGAAACCAATTTCTGGGATTTTGTTGTATAGGAAGCTTATTTTGGGCTCTATTGTAACTTTTTACTGTCTTTGGTGTAGCATGCAAGTTGGGTGACTGTCTTTCCTCTTTATCAATTGTAGAGGGTTAACAACATTTTTTAACTTCTAATCGTGCTTTAACTTTGTGGAATAACGATTGCATGCATGATCCACGTGAACTTGTATTGATAAAACAGTGTGACCATGTACAGAATGCTTCAGACTGTGAATGGTCAGAAACTGAAATTCTGAGATTAGCTTCTGGGGTTGAATCAAACACAAATCATCCACTTGGAAAAGCAATTACAGAAGCTGCACGCAATGGTAATTGTGATGATGTGAAGGTAATTCAATCAGCATAAAGAATTTTTATTTGTTAAAGTTACTTTTGCTAAATATTTATAACGAGTCATATGACACGTTCTAGTCTTCATACCTTGAATCAATGAAGTATATTTTATTCAAAGTGAATGTGATTATTCACAACTGTACCACATAGTTTACGTTGTTCAGTGTTGAAGAATTCAGTTTGAAATTTCTGTTATTCTACCTATTGACCATAACTTTCAAACTAGTTAGAACTCTGGTAATTTTCATGTGCTATATCTTTCTATTATAATTGGAATTCTAGTTCTTAGAGAATGAACTGTGGAAAGAATCAATTTAATGACCTAGTTTTTTTTAGGAATCTTGTGTTTGGCAAGAGCCTTATTTCTCCTGTTTATGGTGTGTATGCCTCAATTATGGGATTCTCTAAGTATGGGAATGACTTAATTGAAGGCCATAATTTCCAGGAAGGTAATTCCTTCCTTTCATTGCATACAGTGCTCCCTGTACATATTGGATTGAACACAGAATAAATATCATGGCAGGGCAAACCTTAAAGTCCTGAAAGAATGAGATATAGATTACCCTAAAAGGCAAGTCCTACATGACTAAGCAAGAATAGTCACACATGGACAAATCAGAAGAAAATCCTGAGATATAAAAATAATAGTGTGATCCCAATCTATAGAGATGCCTTTCGGGACAAATCGTGAAGTTAATGATTGGAACTCCACAGTTGAGCGTGCTTGAGCTAGAGTGATTCTGAGATGGGTAATTCCCTAGAAAAGCTACTCAACCATGCAATTCTCAAAAGTCAAAGCAATTAATAACTTTGAAATGTACTCCAAATTTCCATAGTGATAAAAAACCAATTCGGAGTCAAATGCCAAACATTAGTTTGACAATGCAAGAGACTATTTTAACCAAGCATTGTTATCTTTTTTTCCAAAAAAGAATGAATCATTTACGAGTCTTCTTGTGTTTACGACCCACAATATAATGGTGTTATCAAACAATAAAAAGTTATGTCAACCAGTGCAATGCTATTTCAAAAAAAGTGCCAAAATGTTATTTAGGCGGAAGCTATTCTCTCATCCACTTGCATCAAAAACCGATTGTCTAGATTCTTGGGTTTTTAAGAGTCCCATGGAAGTCCGAAAGTCCTTTCTTAGTTCTTCTCTAATATAAGTGTAAAAAACCATCTTGTTCTCATAATATTTGCGTGTGCCTCATTTGTCTATATTCATAGTCAAAACAAAGGAAAATTGGACCCAAGAGCGATTCTCTTTTTGTTGGATATTCTTCAACGCAAAAGGGGCACAAATGTTGTCATCCATCCACCGAAAAATTTTGTTTCTACCAATTTAACCTTTGTTGAATCTGAAGCCTTTCTTAGTTAAGCCTTATCTTTAGAGGGGGACTACTTTTGTCGAAGATAAGAAATGTGTTCTCTTTCTTTTTCATCTACCAACCTTCAAAACTAGGCACATTGAAGCCGAACTCAAACATCTAGAGCTTGAGCCTACTTCTCCCTTTTTCAAGCCTATTGAGCCTGCATCGAGAAATGAAACCTACTTTCTTGCTGACTAACAAACGTTATACTTAGGTTTTTTTCGAGAGAAATTTTCAATTCCATATTTGCACTTAAGCATCAACCTCAAAGTCTGGGAATGATGTAACAATTTCTTGCTCATCTTTATATCTTTAGCCTATACTTGAGATTGATTTACCCATTGTCATTATGATGTAGGCACAAAAATGAAGAACCTACATGTGCGAACATGAATCCAATCTGACTCAAATAACTCAACCTAAATCTGACTTGATTATTAAATAGGTTAAGATTAATGACTCAAACTGACCTGATTAATAAATGAGTTGGGTCAACCCGCCAACCTAACCTATTTATAGAGTAAATATTTGTAAATGAGTGACTTGAACCCAGCCTGACCACTGATTATGTATAACCCGAACCCATCCTTTTAATAAACGGGTCAAAATTTTCGGGTTGGGTTTGAGTTGAGTTTATGGGCCGCTTCATATGTTGCCACCACTAGATACAATTGGACCTTCACGAAAAATATCTATATGAACTAGTCCTTGAAATGATAAGATTTTAATATTTTCATATCAACATATGAATATTCGTAAGCATGCAAAAAGATCTATCACAATGACAAATATTAACAAGATACTGCACAAAAATAACAATTTTAGAAATTAGAATAACTGAGCACCAAACAAATCAACCAATGCATGTAACGTATTTAACATTGAAATAGAAACAGTTTTATACATGAAATGATATCACAACAATAGAAATAATGAAAAATAATAATAATTAATAACAGTCCACTAATGATCTAAAGATGAAATAATCCCAATATGAATGAAAGATTTATTCTATCTAGAAAGAAAAAGAGAAGAAATGTGTGGATGTTTCATTGGTGAAAGGTCGTACATTGTAAGTGGAATTTCAAGTTTTGTTTGAAGGCAAAATTTTTAAAATCAAATGGTAAGCAATTCTACAAATTTTGGGTTTGTTTGGGGCTGGTTTGGACCCAAAATTTATGCAAAAAAGAACTGAAAATAAACTTTTGGACCCTTATTGAGAACAACCACAAATGAGGGGACCATTTTGTAATTTTTTTTTATTATTTGGTTTGGTGGGTAAATAATGGAAATGTATTTTTCAAAAAAATAAGAGAAATGGCAAGGGACATCAAAATTGTCTTTTGGATTTAAACTAGTGCTAACTAATTAGGAAAGGAACTAGTGAATGCACAAAAATCCCTTTTGCTTGATCTCATAGTTTGTCATATAAAAATGTTCCCCATTCCATAAACTTTCCTTACATATCTTGACTTGGTGGCTATTCTCAATTCACTTTTTAAGGCATTATCTTGTGAAAATTGGGAAAATTCTATGAATGTGGAAGTGCACGCACTAGAAAATAATATGTGGAGAGTGGTAGATCAATGCAAGTGGGTGTTTGCTATGAAATATAAGGTCGATGGGGCATACAAAGCAAGATTGGTAGCCAATGGCCACAAGGGAGGCCAGCATGTCTTCCTTCCACCAATCAGTAGAGGAGAGAAAGAAAGTGGGTGATAGAAATCACCTCTTTATTCCTTATTTCGTGAACCACATGAAATTGCAAATTAGGGCCTCCCTTTTCTTTCTTTGCATTTAGGTCATGTTGGACTCATTTTCAAGTTTTTCTCTTTAATTGGACCCTTTTCTAGTTCAATTTCTTGAAATGGAACCTATTAGCATGTTTCTCAATATGGGAATCTTATTTTGACTAATTTTGATAGTCTAATTTGGCCAAATTGTATCGATAGGATTCAATGGGTCATTGACATGTCATCAAACTATCAAATGAGGTTAACTTTTTTGAGATAATAGTCAAATACGCCTATCATCCAAATTCTAGCCGCATTCGACACCATTTGATAAGTCAATTTAGCAACCAAAATTTTGTTAATTGGGTGATTTTTTTGGTTAAACTGACCTTTTGACTATTTTAAATCAAATTGGAGATCAAATCAACCCAATTTCTTGTAATCTTGTTCCAAGCCTATTTTCTTACCAATATTGGGAATTTTGATTTACTTTTCATGATTTATGGAAGTTCTCATATTTTTCTTGATTAAAATGTTTAAATAATTCAGTTTGACCCTGTTTTACCAAATTGGACATTAATCAAGCCTTTTTATATTGCTTATTATGAAATTCGAAAGTAATAGGTCAGCAACTGTACAATGCACTTTTTGGGTGATGCTCCTTGGAATTTTCTAGCCGTTTCTCACATGCTTTATTTGCAGGCTTTAGAAGGAACTTATAAAGAGGAGCCTGGGTTTGGTGCTGTTGCAACTGTTGATGAGAAAACTGTAACTGTGGGGACATTGAACTGGCTTAGGAGGTTAGAAAAATGATATTGTTACCCGTGATGGGACTTTTATAGAGACTTTTGTCACTCTTAGGTCTCTTTTTCCTTTAGAGATCAGAAAAGTCTCTGCTTCTAAAGAAATGCTACTGTGCACATTTGGAGCTATTTACGTTTTTCAACTGGAAAAACCATATTTCTGATCTTAATTGTATGATCTTTTTTGTCACAGGCATGGAGTAGATCCAAATCCATTTCCAGGAACTGAAGTTAATAATGAATCAGTTGTTTATGTCGGAATAGATAATACCCTTGCTGGAGTTATTTACTTTGAGGATAAAATTAGGGAAGATTCACGCCAAGTAGTTGAAAATTTGTCCAAAGAAGGGCTGAACATATACATGCTATCTGGGGACAAAAAGGAGGCTGCTGAGCACGTGGCATCAGTTGTTGGGATTGACAAGGATAAGGTACAAACCTGTCAACTAAACGGCTATCGAGCACTGTTGTTGTTTCATTGTTACATTCATCTAAGCAATTTTTTTCTTTAACAAATGTTCTTGCACTTTATTTGGGCTTGAATCAGATTATTCTAGTTCCTTAGATATGCATAACAGTTAATTGAGGAAGTAATAAATTATAGTGGTAATTTCATTCAAGCCCCTGAGATCGACCCTTAATTCCACGACAAAAGCAAAAATGTGTCATCTAGGTCCCTCTCACCTAAACGTTTTCATGTAGGTCATTTTTATTGGGTTCTATTAAGTTTGATCGTTAAATTGCTATTTTAAAAATTTAAAATATGTGTTTAAGCAATAAAAATTACTATAATAAGGTAGGATACGGAGAAAAAGAAAAAGTTGACAGGTTATAATGACAATTCGAAATATTTAAACATGTTTTTAATGCTTGAAAATGTGTTTTTAATTTTTTGAAATATAAAGCACGAGGATAGCTATGAACTTGCTCATGACAATGCTCCCACTTGAAATAAACATTATTATGGTCAAACTTAACAAAATCCATAAAAAAAGACCTATATGGAAAAACTTTTAAGTGAGAAAGACCCAAATGACATTTTATTTTTGTAGACGTACGTGAAATTTGGAATCTACCTCAGAAGGCCGGATGGAATTACCTCTATATTATATTACACACACGTTATCCATACCAACAGGTAGTGACTGTAATGCATGGCACTATCTTTCATATTCCTTGTTTTGTCACTGGATTGTTCTCGTAGACCCTTGCAATTTTATTTTTTGGTAATAGGTTTATTCAGAAGTCAAGCCTGACCAGAAAAGTAAATTCATTTGTGAGCTTCAAAAAGGTGGTAAAATAGTTGCTATGGTTGGAGATGGAATCAATGATGCTGCAGCATTGGCTCTATCAGACATCGGCATCGCTATGGGAGAGGGTGTTGGTGCTGCAAGTGATGTTTCTTCCATCGTGCTCATGGGCAATAGATTATCGCAGGTTTGTGAAGGTCACTACAAATTAGACAAACTTTGATTCTGAAATTGTTTAACGTAGTTGTGGGCTCTTACAAATTTTGCTGAATTGTGATGCATGGTTTTCTTCCCCAATAAAGTTGTTCTTCTCATACAATTTTTATGTTCTACAGTAATTTTGTCATCAATTTTTTGGATCACCTTTTAGCTTTGGTTACAAGTCAGCCTCCGTATAATTTGAACACGTTAACCATTCTTTGTTTTGAGTTTTAAAAAGAGATTCTTTCCCACTACCCGTCCTACTGCTTAGCATGCTGCATTGCTTTTAAGGTAACATTGATGTGAAAAATACTAATACAAGCCTCTAATTTGACAAAATTTTATGCTTTTTATGAAGTGCTTACTTTGGATATTATCAGGAAGATGCTTGATAGCTATTTCTTGAATCAAATTGCATGCTCAGATATCAGCTTCTTTTTGTTGTTTTTAAACCGGTACCATAAAGCTTTTTCTGTCACCTTTGTGAAATAATTTGGCAGTTGATTGATGCACTGGAGTTGAGCAAGCAGACCATGAAAACTGTGAGACAAAACCTGTGGTGGGCTTTTGCTTATAACATAGTAAGCTTGTCAAATTTGTCCTTTTACTTAAATATAGCTTGCAGACATCTTGCGTGTAATTATAAGATACATATATCTTGGATCATGATTATGCTTAATTCATGAAGTCTAATCTCTTTTTTGTTAGAAATATCGATGAAATGCACGATCAAATAGGTGAAAAAAGGAACAATGCAGTTTATGCTTTATTGCTAGTGCTTTGCTCAAAAAACTTTGATGACCTGTTCAAAGAAAACTTGAATTTTTGACAACACCGTTGGGAGGCAAAAACGATTTTCAACTTTGTATAACAAAGAAGATCATGCAGAAAACACTTCTTTTTTTTTAATGAAATGAAAACACTCTTTTTAGTGGATCTTGTACAACATACAAGTTGAAAACAAACCAAAATAAATAAGATTCTTAATGTGGGAAGATTTAAAACCCACAATTGCCACAAAAAAGATAGCTAGTTAGAAACTTAGATGTTTTTGTGTTTTTTTCTCCATTGACTCACCGGAGGGCTACGAGCTCATCACTAGACTAAGCTTTTTCCACCTTGAATATAAGCAGTGTAAATCTCTTTCTTTTCTAAAACTCTCCAAAGTACTTCTCTTGAGACTTTATCATAAGCTTTTTCCAAATCAATAAAAACCAAATGTAAGTTTTCCTTTCTCTCCTTAAATTTCTCCATTAAACTTCTTAATAAATGAATGGCTTCTATAGCAACCGAGACGTTAAAACTTAATCTTTAATCTCATATCATTAAAACATCCCCATTTCCTGCCGCAACCTGTGATACCTCACACCATATCCCGTGATCCTTCTTATGTCATACCTGCCACCAAAAATGATAAGAGCCTGTTAATACAAACTCAGTAGGTAAAACAATATTCAACACAAGACATGATTATGCAAAACATGCTCAAATGTCATAATAAAATGATACAAGTGAAATCATGCAATAGTAATAATACGCTGCAAATTCTTTTTATTCTTTATATTTTTATCTTTCGGGCCCTGGTTTCTTGGATTATGCCTCAACTACCTCTTTTTTATCACATATACATAGGATCCTTGGCAGCTCCTATACCCCACATATGGAGGAGTGCCACATAACATATACAACCATCCCCTGTAATGGCAGGTTGTTTACACATCTTGGCAACCATCATCAACACTTGGCAGGTTACCACATTACATGGCATGGCTCGAGCATAGGCAGGGACATAAACGCAACATGAAACCCTTTTTAATTCATTGTCGATCTTTAAAATATCTTTATAATCACATTAGTTGTTCCAAGTCCGCACATCATATTTTGCCTTTAAACTTAGTAAACAACTCAAATATGCTTAAAATACACATCATCATGCTCTTGACATTCTTACAGATAAATAAATAATTATCGTCATAAATAAATTTACACAACATGCCTTACATTAAAATTATCTTAATAATATTTCACATAAATATAAAACATAACATGCCTTATATACATATTTATCATCATAATTTATATATCATTATTTCGTCATAACATAATATTATTATGTTTAGTGATGGGATTTATTATTTCTATACCCTTTCACCTAGAAGCCTGACAAAAGTTCCTACAGCTTGTTATCCTAGAAGCCTTGATAGGAGCCGCACCTTGCATCGGAGATTACACTTTAGGATATCACCCGGTGTACACTCCCTGCTCTTATCGAAATAACATATATATAGAAAACTTTCCGCCCTCGTCGGTTCTTGGTATACAAATATTCATTAGCACCACATTACCTCACGGATGAGCAAATCACACTCATTCTCTTATTCAATTAACAGCATACATGGCATAATAACATAATTTCATATTCTCGAAACATTAAATTATATTCACAACTTAATAATAATTCAATAACTTTAGGGAAAGAATTACCTAGCGATTATACCGTTAAATAACGCTTGGAAATCCTTCACTAGCTTTCCTCTTTTTCCTTCCTCTTCTTCTTCTTCTTCTTCTTCTTCTTCTTCTTCTCCTTCTTCTCCTCCTTCTGCTGGCTGCGATGGCTGCCGCCGCTGCTGCCGCTGTTGGCTCGGTGGAACAGGCGAACGGGCAGAGAGGCGCGGACGCGAGAAACTGAGAGGGAGAGAGAGGAATTCTTTTTCCTCTCCCAGCGCACGGTGACACGCTGAAAAAAGCAAAGGCAAAGGCGGTTCCGCGGCAAGCTTATCCCATTTAATTGGAAAATTGCAATTTAGTCCCCATATTTTCTCTCTCATAGATAGATCCAAAATATTATTTTCAGGTCCAAAATCTTTCATTTTCAGTCCAAATCAGTTTTAAATTTTAAACCTCAATTCAAATTTTGGGATGTCACAGATTTCTTCTTCAAAGAGATGAGAATGACTTTGTACGTCATTGTCCAATATGACTCCCTGCATTATGGCCTGACAAGAGGTTAACTTGGCCACTATTCCATAATTATTTTCATATTCTTTAAATCTTCTAGAACATATGTTTAATACTTAGACGAACTCTCTTCTTAAAGAATAGCGAATGAGTAGCACCTTCATTTTGACAAGCCTCTTCTTAATGACTACCTTCTTCAAGGCTATTCTCGTTCGAGGACCACCTATCCTCATTGGGAATACCATTGATCAAAGACTTCATACTTCTATTACAACCTCATTCGAGGTTCACTTTATTTCTTAAGTTAGTCAATCTTATAAAAGAAAGCATTCATTCGCCAATGGTTCTTGGTTTATGATTAATGACCTTCTAAAAGAGCTCCTTTCTTCATGGCTGACAATTTCGTGAAGCTTTCTCCAATTCTTCTCGACATTTATGTATTCGTTTTTATGAGGAAAGATACACCAAGAAACTGCCTCTCCTGACTTTATAAGATAAGTTCCAAGTCTGCTAACTTGCAGCCTTTGTGCTTAGATCTTGTTGTTGGCTTGCTTGTCATGTCTTATGTATTCTCAGCAGTATAGGTCTTCTTTGAATATCAGACCTTAATGGATTTTCATCTCTACCAAGTGGATTGCACTTTGGCTGCGTTGTATAATGGATTTTCATCTTGTCTTTGTTGTAGTTCTTTAATTAGTCTTTTCATCTCTTTTCCTTCTTTTGTCAATGTTATTAGGTCTTCCTTGGTCGTTGAAAGTATTGCACACTTCTGCAGTTTCAACTGCCTTACAGTATCTCCTGGGTTAGTTTCGAGTTCAATGCCCTTAGGCCAACAATCTTTGATGTGTCTTCATTATTCATTCTGACAATACAAAATTGCCTTGTGTGTGAGTCAAAATAAATCTTTTCAACTTGCTATATGGTAGAATGCACCGGAGTCAACAATTCTTTCCATGTTTGGTAAAATAAAGCCTACCCTTTTCTTTGATAGCCGACATCACCAAAAGCTGTTCTTCGACTACAATTTTGATGATTGTGCTTGATGATGTAGCTCTCGTTCTATTTTCCTTCTCCCGATCCCTCTTCCATTTGAGGTATCCATTCTTCCAGTGCTCCGCTTGTCGCAGTAGTAGCACTTGAGCTCTATCTTTGAGGATTACTTTGCGTGAGACTTGTCTGCTCTAGGGAACTCTCTCTCCTTTTAGCTACCTGGTCCTTGGAAGCCTTTAAATTTTGTGTTTTCTCCTCATTCAACAGACTTGAAGTAACAAGTTAAGGTTTATGAAGAGTGCTCAAGCCTCAATTCTTTCTGATGAGACTATGATGGAGACTATAATAGCTTGATTGAGTTGAGCAGCAACTAAGCTTGCAGTTCGTCATCAAATTGCATTATTTTCATCATAGTGAGTTGATTAGCTCTGCTTCTCATTTAGGCGCTTGTAGATTGAGGTTCTTTTAAGCTTCATGTTGACATGCTTCTTTATTAAAAATATCTTGTTCTCTGTGGTCTTTCACTCCTTCCACAACGTGTTACTGATCTCTTCTTTCTGTTGACTTTAATTTGCATGTAAGATTATTGCTCCCTACAATACTACTATGAACCATCTGTGTGTCTGCAATTATATAAATTTTTCGCAGATCGGAATACCTATTGCTGCTGGTGCACTGCTGCCAATAACAGGGACCATTCTGACCCCATCCATTGCCGGAGCTTTAATGGGTCTGAGCTCAGTTGGAGTGATGGCAAACTCATTGCTTTTGAGGCTTAGGTTGGCCCCAACTGCGACAGGCAATAATATCCTGAAGGAGGCTGGCCGCGGCTCTTCATCAGATGTTTCTCAAGATTCGAGTCGACGTTCGGATAACCCATACAGCACGAAATGGAGAAGCACCTGAGTGTATTATCTAGATTTACGTTTGTTCGTCTTTCAGAACTTTTTTTTTTTTTCAGAAGTTTATTTGTACGTCTTTATTGCATCGATTCGCTGAATAAAATCCGAAAGGTTGGCAGCTATGATTTTTTTAATCTACAAATGTTCACGCTCAATGAAACTTTTAAGAAATAGTTGCTTATATGTTTGGGAAAGACGTCATTTTATATATTATTTATTTATATATAATAAATTATAGTGTATATTTTTATTATATCTTATGCATTATAAACTGTTAATAATGTTATATTGAATACACCATTATTGTAATATGAATATAATTTTTATGTATTTAATAATTTATGAATTATAATTTATCAAATATGAATAAGTGTTATATAAAATAATGAAGCCATTTGATTTAGGAGGCATTTGGTTCGTTGTTATCTTGGTGTTATGTTATGTAATTTAAATGTCATGACATCTAAGTGTCATCTTTTTACTAAACTCTTGTCAGTTTGAATCTAAATTTTGCATAGATGAGAATTGAACCATTTACGGTGTTACCCCCTACTTCTAAAGGCAACAGGGACTTATAAAATTGAATAATGCGGCCTACACAGCCTGCAGTTAATCGAAGTTTTTAGTTAAATTTTTTGAAAAAAAGATGGCGAGATATCAAAATATTGGAGTAAAATATATAATTTTTTAATAGTGGTGGAAGCCTTGGAATCTAGAGACATTGCAAAACTCAATCTAAAGCATTATCTGTGATCTTATTATAGAAGTATTATTCGCTTTGGCTTTAAAAAATTTGTGCGACTTGAGTACTTTCCTAGTACTACTCCAGCTCAAGTAAGCTTAGCTACAGAGTTTTCCATCATTAGCTTCACAATTTTGCCTCAAAGTCGCCTTTACCATTTAAGATCACGTTATCTACTTATACATTCATGTGCCCTTCTCACCACTCATTATTCAACCTAGAAGCCTGTCAGGAGTCGCACTTTACCTCAGTGATTCCTTTCTCTTAGGACATCACCCAGCAATCACTCCCCGCCTTCTTTGGCCATAAGCGTCATACAATCCGAGGATTAACATTTGAAAAAAAAAAAAAGTTCAGATCATCTTGTAATAATACTCTTATTTCAACTTGATCATGTAATTTGCCCTTGAATTTTATAGTATATACCAAGATGATGCTACTTAAAATTATCATCATATTAGCAAATGTAGACGTACGTGCATTGGTTGAAGATGAACTCAATTCAACAAATTGTAGTTGAGCTAAATACATTCTGAATTTAAATAATTTTTTGTTCTTTTAGTCAAAATCTTAAGCATATAAATACGTGTTCATTAAATTATAATCATTCATCTTAAACTAATGTCTAAAAATAAAAATAAAAAAATTAATCTACAGTTAATGAAGTTGGAACTCAAGTCATCCACAATGAATAGTTATTAATAGGGGTGGTATTTTATGAGTAAGTTATGATCGACATGCTCAAAGTCATAAATAATCAACTAACTAACCTTATATCATGATCAGCTTGAGAAGACAAAGTAAAATTAATCCAATAAAACATATGTCCTTGAGTAAAATCAGTTTACCTATAATTACATTTCAGTTCATAATTTTTAAAAAGTTTCAATTAGGTCTTTTAAATTTTTTTAATTTCCTTCAATACTTCGATCTCTAGAATTTTGAAATAGAGATCTAAAAATAAAGCAAAATAGGGATCTTATTAGGTTCTATAATTTTAATTAGAGTCCTAAATTAAAAATATACACCAAAATTTAATTATAGATAAACTATGATGACCTATCAGTAATTTGCTCCTATGGTCTTCATAATGGAAAGCAAAAAAAATTAACGGCAATACCAAGGTTTTGTAGATTATGCACTTAAAATTTGATTACAAGAATTCCCGTAATCTGACTCCAAATAATAAAAAAAAAATTTAAAAAAAAAATTCTGTAATGAGCAAATTAAGAACTGGAGATCTATCGATCAAGAAGTGCTGCCTTTGCAGAACTGGAGATGAACGCCATTCGGCCGTTGAACAAAAAGAAGATTGAGAGCTCTGGGCATTGAACAAAAGATTCAAACTAACCTCTCAAGCCATTAATATTTAAAAAAGATTCAAACAGCTGGAGCTTCTTCTTCATTCGATCTGAATCCTCTGTGTAAATGACGTCATTTCCCTCAAGATCAGTCATCCTGCTGATCTCCTCCTGTTCCAACGGCTTAGCGCAGGGGAACACCGAGGCGCTGCGGATGTAGTTCATCCACGAGGAAGCCACGCCGATCGTCGACCAAGCGCAGGCAGCCGACGTGGTGTCTCCGGCCGTCGGTTCTTGAACGCTCAAAGAGCGGAGCTCTTCCAACAGCGGCATGCAGTCCATCTCAGCGACCAGATCAGAACGACGGTCGTTCAGGTGTGGCGAACTCCGCGACGTCGGTGGATTGTCGTCATTGGCAGAAGATGTAGGTGAAGAGATGACGTCGATGGATCTTGACGACGACGATGACAACTCGGGAAATCGATCGGAGAAGAAACGATGAAGATAGGTGGAGAATGATTCGAGTTCTCCGTTGACCAAATCGATGCTTGATGACCTACTTTCGATTGGTGCCTGAAGTGGAGGAGACGGGATTCGAGTGCTGACAGTACTGAAGATCTCATGGAGGAGAATCTCCATCTCCAACTGATCATCACCGCTATCGCTTCCATGTTCATGATCAGTAGTAGTAGCCATGTGAACGTACATGTCAGCTAGAAAGGAGGTTTAAAGGGGAGATCTGGAGAGAGATGGACGGAGGGGAGCGAGGAGAAGGAGGAGGAGGAGGAGGAGGAGGAGGAGGTGATGGAAGGAAGAAGAGTACGTAAAGGGGAGGAAGCGATATTTCCGGCCTCTCATATGTCAGCCGACTTTCGATTTCAGTCTTATCATAATTGCTGTTAATCATCTTTTAACAAATTTTTAAAATTTAAATACTTTAAATTAACCATAGTTTACTTTAACTCAAGAATGATATTATTTGACAATATTAATATAATTTTTATACAAATAAATTTAAAATATATATTATAATATGTGTAATAATTGTAGAAGTCTCAAGTTAGAATTATGCAACCGTAATTCGATACTGAAGATAGAAAAGTTAATGAAAATATGTACTAGAATATTCTTAAAAAAATATCTAAAATATTTAAATTTACTGTAATTTGTTTACTGAGATTAACTAAAATATGAAACTAAATTTTGTTATATGAAACAGAATTTTGTTTCTTCAAATTTAATTTTTTAATAAAATAAATTTGATTTTATCATAATCTAACAAACCTTTAATAGATTTTAAATAATTCCCTCCTCCTCTCCCTCCTCGCATGTACTGTCATTCCTTCATCGCCTTCTCCTCTTTTTCAACTCACTCTCCTATAAATCTCTTTTCTAACACATTTTAATGGCTATTACTGATGATGGAAGTGATAGTAATCATCAGTTATAGATGGAGAATCTCCTCCACGAGTTCTTTAGCATCACCACTCAAATCCCTTCCCCTCCACTACTTCAAGCATCAATCGACAGCACAATCATGAATCTTCATGAGGCATCATGATCATCATCAAGGCCCTGCTTCTTATGTACAACTTCTACCAATGACGACAATCGTTTTAATTTGCTTGTTAAGATGGAATATATGCCGCTAATGGAAGAACTTCACGCTCTGTCCGTTCAAGAACTGACAGCTGGAGACCCTTCTGCTGTTTCCCACGTTTGGTCGACGATCGACGTTGCTTCCTCATGGAAGAACTATAACCGCAGTGCCTCAATCCTCTGCGCCAAGTCATTGGAGAAGAGCAGAAGTTACATTTACTCAAGGGATTCAATCAATTCTACTGAAGTTCCCGCAGCTTGAATCTTTGTTCAATGGCTTCACTAGTAGAATATTGGTCTGTTACAGCGGTTAAAAACCGCTGTAAAAGACCGCAAATAAACCGCTTTCTATACGAGTGATGTAAAAGCTCTGGCCTTTTGACAGCGGTTTTGAACCGCTGTAAAAGAGTAAACTTTTACAATGGTTGTCTTAAACAATCGCTGTAAAAGATTACACATATACAGTGGTTGTCTTAAACAACCGCTGTAAAAGCATAACACATATACAGCGGTTGTCTTAAGACAACCGCTATAAAAGCTGCTTTAGCATACTCTTTTACAGCGGTTGTCTTATATAAACAACCACTGTATTTTTTTTTGTTTTACAAAAAATTAGTAAATTATGAAATTATTTAAAACCTGCAGTACTACAATATTCTAGGATGTTCTGATCATCATTCAAATATAATTCTCAATCAATTAATCAAGGTATAATCAACATATTTCAAGAAAGCAATTGAATCAGTTAAACCAGCATTTTAGGAAAGCAATTTACCATCTTTCACACTCACGCATATACACACAATCAAGAAATTATAAATATTACATCAAATAAAAAATTTTACAACTAAAAATATGCACAATTAATTACATACGTACTGCCTACGCTTCACAGGGAGGTCCGAAAGAACATACATGTAGCTCTAGCCTGCATTATCAATCACAAAGCTAGAAATCACAAGTACAGTACTATATATCTAGAGGTTGCATACATACTTAAAATGAATAATAAGAACTATACCTATTTGAAGAATTTGTAAAAAAAATATAATTAACGATGTACACCTGCATTATCATTGAAAATGTATTAGATTAAAACTTTTTAAAGATTTAGTACAATATATGTACTATTATCGAATTTATAAATAATATATATACCATCCCATAAGTGTCACGAATCACATATGCATTCAGCAAGTTCTTCACAAACTTGATCTATTTTATTGTCACTATAAGTCACATTATTTCCAAAAAATTGCAAATAAAGAAAATTAATATTAGTTATATTATAGAAAAATAAAATGTGCTAATAAAATAAAATTTCTAAAAAAATATTTATTACATACATCCATTTGGATACTCGTAACTCTCGAATGAATAATCTCTCGTATATAACGAAGGACAAAATATCCACATTGAAGGTTATCCTTCTGTCTTGGATACTGCTTTAACAACAAAATATTATTCTTTAAGTATAAAGTATTTAAAAATTATATTAGTTAAAATAAAAATTAATTAAAAGCAATACCTTAATTATGTTCACTTTTACTTTGAGATTTCGCTTATTAAGGCGTTCCATTCCAAAACGAGTAATGGAGCTATTGAAAAAATAAGTTGATTATTAATGCAATGTCAATCACATGTATATATGTAAAATACTTACGTATTAATAATTGCATGTAAATCTTTACGAATCTTGTGTCCAATAGGATCCATCCAGTACACAAGTAAACTATATGGATCTAACACGGCTAACATCCAATGGTCCCTGAAAAAATAGATGCTATGATTAAACAATAAAAATTGATATTTTCTATTAGAAAAAATAAAATAACTTACCCATTATTATATGGAATAATAATAACAGAACCTTGAGATATGTCCATTACTCGGTTGCTTAATAGTGTCGCTCGTTCATTTGCAGCAACATAAGCAGATATGTTTTGTGGATCCATAAAATAATACTGATCTCCTACAGTATTATCTTGATCAATCAAATAACTACAAAAAAACATACATTAGAAATTATATTTTTCAGATTAAATTAATATATCATTAGTTTTATATTTTATTTTTACCCACAATATGCATTAACTATTCCTCCATCAATCTTTTTCTTCAATGCAAAATCAGTAATCTCCCTTTTATCAAAAAATAATTGTCGCATATGACCAAATATTTTATTTGGTAAAATAACCTTCATCATATTTGCAGGAAGCATCGTGGAGGTTGCATATTCGAGCATCTTAGCGACATAAGGTAGATTGGTGTGTTGTTCTTGCTGGAAAAAAAGTATCAATATAAACAATAAATACTTAAATTATATTTGAGATATAAAATAGTTACATATATTTTACCTGATTGCTACGCATTGTAGAGTCTTTTGAGATTTGTGATATGTTTTTCACATTTTTTTGTTTTTTCTGTATTGATAAAAAAAATTAAATATTGACAAAAATAATAATAATAATTAAAGTTACGAAATATATACCTGACCATCATGAGAAATAAGATATAAAGGTCAAGGCACAATATACTCAATAACTTACCCGATTGTATAACACTCATCAATAGGAAAAGGAAGTGGGGCAGAACTATCTATAACATGATCAATTGATACACTACATATACCGTGGCCTAACGGTACGTTATGTACAATCACGCCTGACCCACCTGGATTAATCACCCTTCCAAGTGCAACGATATTATTTGGTTGCATCGACGCTATCAGGCATGGTGATCCCTACAAATAATAATTATTAAAAATAAATGATATTGCATTATTATTCATATATAATAATTATAAGAATATTTATTACCTCAGATAGTGATGGCGGCTGACTTGGACTCATGTCCACATCTGAGAACATGAGATGGTACCTTTTTTTGTGTGCAGCAATCCATAAGTCGGCACTTGAGATAGATTCCTCATTGCTAGATTCTTTTTGCTGTAAAAGACAAAAAAAATATAACTTTATCACTGAATCTTAGAACTAAAGTGAATCTAAATTGAATTCTCATACTATTTCATACTCTAGACCTGCGTATCCTTTCCTTGAAATTGTGTGAAAGTACTTCTGGACTTTTGCTCTTTCTTTAGCTGCAGCACTTTTAACCTAAAATTGAAGTTAAATATTAATTATGGAAAATACTCACTATAAAATAAGTTCTTAGTTGAAACTTAATTAAGATATAATTATAGAAGTTTACCAAAAACTCATCACTCGAGCGAGCTTTGATAAAATCATCCTACTCTTGCTGATTAATCATAGTCTTATACTCCTCAGGAATAATATATCGAGCATCACCCTCTGCTGGCTCGATAAATATTCTATACATATGGGACTTCCAATTTCTCCACATAATACCCATTTGTACAAATAATTGATCTTTTATCTCATCGATACCATCAAATATTCCCTACAATATAAATGTTCAAATCATAAGTTGAGTAAAATAATTAGTACATTTCTTTATTTTTGGATAAATGATAGTACTAATATAATTTGACTTACAGATAATTCTGCCCATATTTTCTGTTTATTTAATTCTGGAACCTCACGCCACTTAATGTATGAGATAGGGGCATTATTTCTTACCACAAACCCACACATACTCATCAGTTGATCAGTTTCTTTTCCAGGTAAAGGCTTATCATTCTCCAACTGAATAATAATTTTTCCTGATTGTCTGCTCTTAGTCAACTTTATTAATTGAGCTATTCCTCTCTTTTTTTTGGAGCAGAAGATAGTTGTTGATCTGCCATTAATAATCTGTAAAATAGAAACATAAAATTATATTTATTAGCAATATAAAATTATAATCATTGAAATAATAAAGTATACAGAGAGACATACCAAGTAAGGCAGTTACCATCACTAGAACCAGCAATAAACAAGATCAAAGTAGCAAATCAGTGTCTGAAATAAATATCTGTTAGAATTATAAAATAATACTCTATTCTATAAAATACTGTATATATTTAATAAAATAATATTACCTATAAATTAGTTTTTAAATTTCTTTCTCTTCTTATTTCTTCTTTTCTCAGTAATATCTAACTCGATTTCACCTTCATCTTCAATGTGATAATTAGGTATATTGTCAAAATTATCACATACATTCTTACATATGCTTCTTGTGAATACTAACATTTCTTGTGAAGTAATATCGTTGTCATGTTCTTTCATCACAAATCTTGGGTTACAAGTTAGAACGACTGACCATTGAGATTACTAGGATCTTGAACATAAAAGACTTGTTTAGCCTGATTCGCAAGAATAAAACAATCATCTCTATGGCCAATGCGATTGAAGTTAACCAATGTAAAGCCATTTTCATCAACCTTGCTTCCACCATTACTGTCGACCCATGTACATTTGAAAATAAGAAGACGAAAAATCAATGTAATCGAGTTCCCATATTTCTTCAATTATACCATAGTAGCATAAATCACTCGTATGCGGATTTTTGTCTTTGGCACTTGATATTTGCATTGTTTGAGCTACCAAAGAAACTCCACTATTTTGAGCTGCTCATTTATTGTCATGACTTTTAGTAGAAAATCGATATCCGCTAATATAATATCCATCATACTTAAGGACACAACGATTTGGTGAAAATGATAAATATTTCAATGACTTAACCAATATAACACCATCAGGTCCTTGTAATAATGTAAAAATATGATTTTCAAACCATTTGATGAACTCTTTGATATGTTTATTCTGAATCCACACTTCATCCCGAGAATATAAAGGATTTTCTATCCTTAACTGTTCCATATGCTTTTAAATGTACGAATCAATTATTATAGTATTGCGCAAAACATATAAATGTGCTTGATTCAATAAGTCCATATCAACAATTTGAGGCTTGCCAGTGCTTAGGCCTTTTCCAAATTTATTAGGTAGATTATGACCAACGGAAATCCCAATTGGATTAACATCATGTAAATATTCAGTACAATACTCAACTATCTCTTCTGTCACATAGCTTTCAATAATACATGCCTCAGGCCTATAGCGATTACGAACATATCTTTTTAATATTTTTATATAACGCTCAAAAGGATACATCCATCGCATAAAAATAGACCCACATAATTTTACCTCTCTTACTAAGTGGACAGTCAAATGTACTATGACGTCAAAAAAATGTGGAGAAAAAAAAATCTCTAACTCACATAGAGTTTCAATTAAATTACTTTGAAGAGCATCTAAATTACAGTGATCCACCACTTTTGCACATAACGAATTGATGAAAATGCATATTTTCGTAATTGCATTTCGAAGACAGACATCTAAACTGCCTCTAATAGCAATGGGTAACAACTGTTGCATTAAGACGTGACAATCATGCGATTTTAAATTAATCAACTTACAATCCTTCAGATTTATATGGCTTCTAATATTTGAGGAGTATTTTTCAGGCATCTTTAATTCATACAAAAATCTACAGAATCTTTTTCTCTCCTCTTTAGTGAGAGTGTAACAAGCATGTGGAAGAAATATTCTATTTTCTTGGACTTTAGGAGTAAGTTGCTCTCTAATCCCCATATCCATCATGTCTAATAGTGTATTGAGACCATCTTTACTTTTACCTGAAATATTCAACAAAGTTTCAATAATATTATCGCATATATTTCTCTCTATATGCATAACATCTAAATTATGTCGTATATATAAAGACTCCCAATACTCAAGTTCAAATAGTATAGATTTTGCTTTTCCAATAGTTTGTTGCTGGCAGTCCATCAGCTATAGTATCAAGTAGTTGTACCAATTCTTTTCCACTAAGTGGACATGACGGCTTTTCAAACTCAACATAACTATTAAACGCCTTTTTATTTTTTCGAAAAGGATGTTCCATAGGCAACCACTTTCTATGGCACATGTAGCATATTTTTCTACCATGTTTTAGATATTCTGTATTAGTTTTATCACCACAAATAACACATGCATAATAACCTTTAACAGTACAACCTGTCAAATTACCATAAGCTGGATAATCATTCACAGTCTACATAAGTGCTGCTCTTAATATGAATGTCTCGTGACGATAAGCATCATATGTTTCTATATTTTTTCATAATTTTTTCAAATCATCAATCAGAGGTGCAAGATAAATATCAATTTTACAACCAAGCTGCTTCGGTCCAGATATTAACATAGTTAGCATAATGAATTTGCACTTCATACATAAATTAGGTGGCAAATTGTATATAATTAAAAGAACTGGCCAACAACTGTGCTGACTGCTCTGAACACTATGCGGATTAAATCCATCAGTACACAGCCCAAGTCTTAAGTTTCTAGGATTTTTGGCAAAATCTTCATACATAAAATCAAAAGATTTCCATTGCGCTGAGTCTACAAGGTGCCGCATCATCCGATCACATATGCGACCTTCATTATCAGCGTGTCATGTAAGATTCTTTGCATGTTCTTCATTATGAAATAATCGCATAAAACATGGTATATGTGACAAATACCACATAATCTTTGCTGGAACACCATGCTTTTTCTTAGTGCCATCTGCACATAACTTCCATCTTGATTTTCCACATTGTGGACACTGATTTAAATCAATATATTCATTTTTGTATAAAACACAATCGTTAGGGCATGCACTGATTTTTTCGTAGTTCATCCCTAATTTACATTGTTGAAATCGGAAGTTGATTTGGTGCAGGTAACATTTCTTTCAATAACTGTAATAAATCAGAAAAACCCTTATTGCTCCATCCATTGGCTGCCTTCAAATTATACAATCGCATTAATGCTGAAAGTTTGGTGAAATTATTGCAATCGGGAAATAAAGGTGTTCTAACATCTTCTAAAAATTCTTCAAATTGTTCAGGTTTACGAGTAAAATTATCTTCAACATTCTTAATTAAATCATCCAGTCTATTCTTTTCTATTGTGTCTTTAACGTTCATATCAATATCCGGATTAAATGTTGAAGAACTTCTTGGCCTGTTAATATTTTCAATTCTTGGAGCTTCCCCATGCCAAATCCACTGTTCATAGGTCACGTCAATTCCGTGAAAGAAAAGGTGATCTTTCACTATGGATGCACTGAAAAGTTTCATATTACCACATTTTAAACACGAATACCTCATATTTTCTTGAGAAGAAATTGAATTATTCAATGCAAACTCTATGAAATTTTTGACTCCATTTCTATATTCAAATGATCGTCTATCCATTCTCATCCATGACCGATCCATTGATTAATTTCCTATAATAATTGCATATACACATATATAACATAATCTAGATTATTACTTTTAAAGATGATAAATTTTAAAAATATATTTAAAATAAAAAGAACACAAAATTAAAAAATATATTCAAACATCACTTGGCGGTCACTCTTTACTATTTTTGATCACGGGTCATCACATAAACTATTTAAAGGACTTAATCTTCTAAAAAAATAAGAAGTTGTCTACTCATGTCAACTCTAACCCAAACTACTTTGTTACCATGCAAATCTAACTCATCAAACTTAGTAAGTGGTTCAAACTGCAACTTGAATCTAGTCGATCGACTATTGTTAGGTTGAACTGAGCCCGGAATCTAGCGATATATATAAACACTGAAACATCTGTTAGCAGCAATTAATTAAAATACTCACTGAACATAACTGATCAGGCTATTCATTCACTAAGATCAAATGCATGATTCTATTGAAGTCTATGGGAGGGTTGAGAGGAAGTAAAAAGAAGTAGAACAATAATAAAATGAAGAAATAAATTCAAAAAATATCAACATGTTACATGAGGGAACAACAGTGAGTTTCAAGATTTACCGAAGAAATGAAGTAACCGTCGACTAGCTGCACTAGTGCAAAGATCAGAGAACATAAGAGAATGACAGTGAGTTAAAAGATTTACTGAAGAAATGAAGTGACTGTCGGTGGTGTGGAGTCGACAATGAGGTGGAGTCGTCGGCGAGGAACGATGAACAGTGAAGAGGAGGCCACTCGATCATCGGCAAGCTACGCTAGTGCAAAGAATAGAGAGTGAGACGGACCCGATCGATAGGGCCAGATTTGTTTTTTAGGGCAGTTTTTTGATCAACCGCTGTAAAAGATCGCGTCATCCTTTTTTAAACGGTTGATGTGATCAATCGCTTTGTAATATTCGCTGTATAATGCATATTTTCTTCTAGTGCTTAAAAGATCAATTTGAATCCCTATTTAATGCCCAAAGCTCTGAATTTTCCGTTTGTTCTCAGCGGAATTGTTTTCATCTCCAGCATCCCCTGTCAATCTATTCTGGAGACTCCTCTTTCAACCTTAAGTATGGATCTCCAGTTCCTGCTCAAAGATCAAGCGAAAAGGTAGTAAATTTGGATCCAGTAAACATTAGAGCTGCAGATGTTTGCAGGATTCGTTTTAATCACTTAAATGCGCATTACCTACAGAACCAGAGATCGGAACTGTGGAATTGCTGATATTAACCGGCATAAATGGCTTCCTGCTTCTGATCCTGGCGAGCTGATAAGATCCAGACAACACTACCAATCAGCCATGAACAACCGCGGCCATAAAATTCTGCTGAGAAAGCTTGATCGAAGGATATTTGATGGGCTTGTTCGTCATTTGGTCGAGCTGGTGCAGCATCCTATTGGGAACCATGTCATTTGACAAACTGCATGATGAACAGAGGGCGCTGATCCTCATTGAGCTCTCGAGAAATCCATCTGAGCGTGATGAACATCGGCATTTGTTCTTTTATTAAGATTTTCAGGCCAACATTATATCTATCTGCATTTCATAAGCGATTACTGAAATTTTCTGGAGATTAGCTGAATTTGCGTGTGTTTCAACTTGTTTTAGGACAAGGGTCGTGCAAAAACTGATTGAATCTGTCAAATTTGAGCTCGAAATCGAGCTTGTTAGCGCGCTTCTTCTGTAGAGCATAAAGAGGTATTTGTTTCAGTTCAAAACATAACAAAGAATTTTGATAGAATTATTTCTATCAAAAAAAAAAGTACACAGAATTATTTTGCTGGCTTATCGTGCAAATAATATTTAGCATTTACTGAAACTCGCTTGATTTGACCGAATCATGAATCACAAGGTAAAATTTGTAAGGGATAATTACCTACATACCACACCATTTCACTTTATTTATGCGTTACCCATCCATTCTTAGTTAATTATGCTATATATGCACACTCAAAATATTATAAAATCTTACATACACATACTTAAGTTAAAATTTAGTCAAAATCTATTTGAAAAAAAAATATTTCGTTAGTAAATCATTAAAATTACATTTTTACCCTTAATAGTATTTTTTTTCTTCCTTAATGTCACACTAAAGCACTGATTTGTCCTAAAATCTATTCACGTTGCGGATGTTTCCTTCCCTTACAACAACCTAAGCATCAAAGTTTTAAGATTTTCACTCAAAATATATTTAAATATCCTTAAAATAATATGATAAACGGTTCAGATTTTTTGTAACCTAACTATAATTAGGTTATTGAAAAATTATAATTGCTTATTATAATGAAAACAAGTGAAAGTGTGTGTATATATGATTTTATAATGTTTTGAGTTTGCATATATAGCGTAATTAATTAAGAATAGATGGGTAACGCATAAATAAAGCGAAATGGTGTGGCATGTAGGTAATTATCCCAATTTGTAATTGATTTCAAATTAATTAGATATAAAAAATAATAATTTCAAACTTCACTTGACTCGCTCAGAATATGCAACATTCGAACTAGCACCGAATATGTTTCATAATATGAATATATTTTTACATGCAATTTCTTTAACTATTCATTTCTCGAGTCTTTGTCTATAGTTCCAAAAAACTAATACCGACTTAAGTGAGACACGGCTGATCTTACTCAGTATCAGCATTTTAAAATTTGAATTAGCATTGGTAGCTTTAAAATCAAATTAACATCATAAGTATTCATGACCTACATTTTCAGTATTCTATTTGATCCATTCCTCCAGTTTGTCAAATTAAATTTTAGTTTGAATAAGATGCGGTCTGTTGTGAAATAATACGCAGCAGAAAATTTGGCTCGTCGGACGTATAGTTAGTCAAATAAATCGTGCCAGATAAGTATGAGAAATATGATAAAAGAACGAAGCAACTACAAGAACACCAGATTTACGTGGTTCGAAGGTATTCCTCCTACATCCACGGGGAGAGCAGAGAGAGACTTTATTATGTAGAAAATCAGATAGAAAGAGAACCTTATACCAATCACTTGGTTCTCGATCTCAGACGGGATACAAAAATTAGATCTTTTCTTCTTTCAGATTAGACAATCCAATCACTCCTTGAGCCTCAGATGATTGCCTCCAGATTCCTACGAAATCACCTCCGTAGTCGACGAAGAAGATCCAATGAAAATCACTGCTGAAAATACCCAAGTGAATCACCTATTCATGTTTCCCAAGAAAAAACTTGAGAACTTGCAGCCTTCCACCAAAAATCCTGATAATCCCAGTTTATTTGTAGCTTACCAGATCATCTCATATTTATAATAGTAACTTATAACAAATTCTGTATCTGATTCCCATAAAAATCTCAACAACCTAACAAATAATTCTTCTAATTAGGATTATTAAATTATTATTCAAATCATATTTTAATAATTTCCACCTTGATTTGATTTTTAAGCAAGTAACATAATCTCTTTAAGTAGAAATACCCCCTCTCCCTGGGGCCTTCATACCTTAGCTCCTCAGAATGTTAGCCAAGTCTAAGCAATATAAAAACTTGGCTACTGGTAAAGATTTAGTAAGCATATCTGTAAAATTATCTTGAGTTGAAACTTCCACAAGCTTAATATTACCGCTTAATACAAGCTCTCTGACTTTGTGATATCTAATATCAATATGTTTTGTTTTTGCATGAAAAATAGGATCTTTTGCAAGATAAATAATACTTTGACTGTCACAATGCAAACTAACAGTCTTTTGTGAAATACCAAGTTCTCTGATCAAACCTTTTAACTAAACAGCTTCTTTTGCAGCTTCAACTGCAGCAATATTCTCTGCCTCTGTTGTCGATAAAGTAGCTTTCCAACTGATGGGACCTCCACCTGAAGTAAAAATAAATCCAGTAGTGGATCTTCTCTTATCAAGGTCACCAGCATAATCAGAATCGACATAACCAACAAAAGATTAGAATCTGAATTTTTCTTAAATAACAGACCACAATCTGAAGTGCCTTTCAAGTAACGCAGAATCCATTTCAAAGCATTCCAATGCTCTTTTTTTGGGTTTGCCATATACCTGCTAACAACACTTACAGCATGTGATAAATCTGGTCTAGTGCATATTATAGCATATATTAGACATCCAACCGCATTAGCATACGGTACATTATGTATTTCTTGAAATTCTTTATCTGACTTTAGGCATTGCTGCAAAGAAAGTTTAAAATGCTGAGCTAGAGGCGTATTGACTGCTTTGGCATTCTTCATATTGAATTTTGCTAATACCTTCTCTATGTAATTTTTTGAGTCAACCATAACTTACCTTTATGACGATCTCAATGAATCTCCATACCTAGAATCTTTTTAGCACTGCTTAGGTCCTTCATCTCAAATTCTGAACTAAGCACTCTTTTCAGCTCACTAATCTCATGCATATGTTTGCAAGCTATGAGCATGTCATCAACATAGAGCATTAACAGAATAATAGAATCATCACTAAGAAAACGAAAATAGACACAACTATCAAGCTTGCTTCTTATGTAATCATGTGCTATCATAAAGATATCAAACCTTTTATACCACTGACGTGGAGCCTGCTTTAATCCATAAAGAGATCTTTTTAGCTTGCATATTATCTTCTCACTGTCTTATTGAACAAAACCTTCTGGTTGCACCATATAAATCTCTTCATCTAGATTGCCATGTAAAAACGCTATCTTTACATCAAGCTGCTCCAACTCTAAATCCCACATAGCTACCATAGCAAGTAAATTTTGATAGAAAAATGTTTCACCATTGGAGAAAAAATCTCATTGAAGCCTATTCCTTCTTTTTGACTAAAACTCTTAGAAACCAATCTTGTTTTATACTTTTCTGGTTCTCCTAAAGATAAAGCTTCTTTTTTCCTGTACACCCACTTGCAACCGATTGCCTTTTTATCTTTAGGAAGTGTCACCAACTCCCAAGTTTGGTTTTTCTGAAGTGAGTTCATCTCTTCCTGCATAGCATCTAGCCATTGCTTACTAGCTTTTCTCTCTATTGCATCCTAAAAAGACAAGGGATCAGAAAAAGTAACAGGAAATGCATAAGCCACATGCTATATATATCAATTTTTGCACTTCTCTTCTAGTCCTCCCTGTAGCAATAAAGTAAGGCTTATCCTGAGGTAGATGTACCGAAACTTCATCCTGATGCGAATTATCTGACCTGCTATCAATTTTACCTGAGTTTTTCTCAAACTCTACTTGAACAGCATTATCTATCTTTCGTTTATCCTGAATCTTCTCTAGAGATTTCTTAAACATAGAAGCTTCATCAAATCTGACAACTCTGCAAAGCTCTGACTTTCTTGTGTTAGGGTCCCAAACTTTATACCCTTTTACATCAGAAGTGTACCCCATGAAGATACATCTTTTGGACTTAGAATCTAGTTTAGTCCTCTCTATTTCCTGCAGCAAAACATAAACAGGATAATCAAAAATATGCAAGTTACAATAATCAACTGGTTTACCTGACCATACCTCCTCTGGTGACTTGAGCTCTAATGCCAATGAAGGTGACCTGTTCACCAAGTAACAACCTGTATTAACTGACTCAGCCCAGAATGGTTTTGACAAGCCCGCAAATAATCTCATACATCGTGCTCTCTCAAGCAATGTCCTGTTCATCCTTTCTGCTACACCATTCTGTTGTGGCGTGTTTGGGATAGTAAAATGCCGAGTAATTCCTTCTTTTAAATAGAAATCTTAGAATTCTTTGGAAGTGTACTCTCTGCCATTATCTGTACGGAAAACTTTAATTTGTTTGCCAGTAGTTTTCTCCATACTTGCCTTCCAGTATTTGAATTTCTCAAATACTTCTGATTTATGCTGCAAGAAGTAAACCCAGACTTTTCTTGAATAATCATGAATGAAAGTAACAAAATACTTAGCTCCTCCAAGCAAAGTAACTGGAGATAGACCTTATACATCTGAATGTATATACTCAAGGATGTTCTTACTTTTTTTATTAGAAGTAACAAATTTTACACTGCACTGCTTGCCAAGAACACAAGATTCACAGAAATCAATCTTACATGATTTAATTCCCTTAAGTAGCTTCCTGTTGTGCAACTCTAACAATCCTCTCTTACTTATATGACCCAACCTAGTATGTCATAGCATAGTATTATCATTATCTAAAAAGGATGTAACAGCAGCATCTCCTGTAATAGTTTCCCCAATCAATCTGTATAATGATCCAATTTTCTCTCCCTTCATTACAACCAGAGCACCCTTCTTCACTTTTATAGTGTCATCAGAACCAGTAAAAGTGCATCCACTAGCATCAAGGATACCTAGGGAGATCAAACATTTTCTAAGGTCTGGAACATGCCTGACTTCTGTCAAAGTTTTTATCACTCTATCAAACATCTTTATTTTTACTATTCTATCCCAACTGATTTACACTCAGAATTATTACCCATTATAAGTCTACCACCATCATGTATAGAATAAGTAGAAAATCAATCTCTGAATGGGCACATGTGATAGGAACAACTAGAATCCAAAATCCATGAATCTTCTCTAATCCTGAAACAACACTAGCCTCATCACCTGGTTTCTTCTGCTGGTGCTGCTTAAATTTCTTGGGATAATCTTTTTTCCAATGACCTTTCTTTTTTGCAGTAGTGACACCTATTATCCTTTTCTTTTGAATTGGACTTACACATGTACTGATTGCCAAATTTGCTCTTTGATCTGCCTCTGTCTTAACTAGTTTTTACTGTCAAACTTTCACTTGGGCTCTGCTTGTTTTGCACCTCATTTGACAGTAAAGTTGCATTGACTTTCTCCACTTTAAGGGTATCTTTGTCATACAGAATAGTCGTGACCAGATGGTCATAAGACTTGGGCAATAATGACAGAAGAAGTAAGGTCTTATCCTCTTCTTCTAATTTTACGTCAATACTGTGAAATTGTGAGATTATTTTACTGAAAATATTCATATGTTCTAATAGATCAGCCTCCTCAGACATGCGCAAACTATAAAGTTGCCTTTTCATATAAAGTTTATTTGTGAGTGACTTTGACATATAAAATTTTTCTAACTTTCTCCATAAATCAACAGAAGTCTCAACATCAAAAATATTATATAGTACCTCATCTGCCAGGCATAATTGAATTGTACTTGATGCTTTCAAATATAACTCCTCACATTCTTCATTTGTTATCTTTCTTGCTTTTTCTCTTCCGAGAAGAGCATGGTAAAGGTCATTCTGTACTAAGATAGCCTTCACCCTTCGTTGCCAAATACCGAAATCCTTTTTACCATTAAATTTCTCCTCCTCAAACTTTGTAATCGGCATACTGCAGCACCAAAATGACAAACTATACAAAAATGTGTTGAACCTCTTAATTTTGATGATTACAATTAATTTAGCATTATAGACTAATCATCTTATTAAGTATATTTTTCAGGTCATTTATATCATAATTAAAATGAATGTCTAAGTTCAAAGTTCAAGAAAAGAAGTATATTACATGGTTCATTTTTTATTTTCTTTTCTAGGACTTAATTGTAAGCATGCTTGTTTTTGTCAAGAATTTAATTTGTACTCAATCTAATTAGTTAGCCTAAGATCTATCCATTCCTTGATAATCTTTGCTGTGAAAATCATCTTTGCAGTTGCAGGAAAAATCGGTCGATTTCCAAAATCGACTGGATTTCTCTGGACTGGCCCAAACTCAGCTGCCCAGCTGACCGTTTGGCCCATCCAAATCTCCAAAAATTGAGAATATTTTATTTCCACTATCTTGTTCCTTCCAGCCCACTTTAAAAATATACTTTAATTTGAAACATCCCTCAAAAACTATTTCTTTACTCCTTGTTCTTTTTAAAATGGAAAAATAGTTATATTTCTCATTCCATTTTTTTATAGTCTTTGAGTGTTATGCTGAATATTTTGTCCACCTAAACTCACTAAATTTGTCATCCAATGGAAATCACTGCTGAAAATACCCAAATGAATCACATATTCATGTTTTCCAAGAAGAAGCTTGAGAACTTGCAGCCTTCCACCAGAAATCCTGATAATCCCAGTTTATTTGCAGCTTACCAGATCATTCTGTATTTATAATAGTAGCCTATAACAAATCTTGTATCTGATTCCCATAAAAATCTCAACAGCCTAACAAAAAATCCTTATAATTAGGATTATTTAATTATTATTCAAATCACATTTTAACAGTAGTCTTCAATCGATATTAAGTGTTTAACTGAGTAGGTACCTATTCATTTCAGTAATGTGCTTTTTCTTTAATAGAAGTATTTCTTTTGATCATAAATGAAATATCTGATTAACATGTTGCTTCCATTCAATTCGTGTTTAATGCCTCAATACAGATATAATATATATATATATATATATAAGAATGTAATTTTTTTTTTTTTTTTTTGCACAGGTTTTCTTTGAAGTTGTTGCCGATAATTGTGTAGTCATTATTGCCACGTACAAAAATGGATGCATGATGTTGCAAGAATTTTTCCCTAAAGCCAGTGAAAATCATCAAAGTAAAACAATAGCTCAGGTCTGTGAGAATGGTCTTCTTCTGGCTCAAGATGCAGTTGGGTACGTACGTAATTAATTAAATTTTCGTGAATTTATTAAAGTTCTTTAGCTAGAAGCAATGTTTTTCATCATCATCTAGAACCTTATATATATTTATCGTTTTCTTGTTTATCTTATCGTGATAACGTCTCATGAGTTCTTACTATATTATATATATATATATATATATATATATATGTAATTGATAAAGAAGAAAGTATTTAAGTTTCTGCAGTAAAAGAATAGGTTATGAATAAAATCTAGATTGCTCCTGATGGCAGCAATGTAGAGCTAGCTAGAAGCAATATAAGACTATCAAAATATTAGATGCACCATTAAAAGCATACAGCCAAATTCATATCATCACTTGATTATTTTGATAATTAACTGGTCATTTGCTGAGCTAACAGTGCTATAATGAACTAATTTCAGGAATTATCTGGTACAGTATATCCTGGATCTTAAACTGTCATCAGCAAATGAAGTTTTTTATCCCAATTTGAAGGACAATTTGTGAACTAATCACCTCAAAAGTACAACAGCGATGTCGTCGAAAAATGTCTCAAAGTCTTTCGAGAAAACGGCCAGAATAAAATTGTTTTGGAGCTTCTTGAAATGTCAAATTTCAAGCAATTGCTACAGGATAAATATGCAAACTATGTTATTTACAGTGCTCTAATTTATTTAAAGGTTCGTGCATGATTTATCTCATTTATCATTTATAATTTGCTTAGTTTTCTATTATTTAATATGTTTTTTTGTATATGTTTAATTTGTAGGGTAAAATTTATTCTTATTATAAGCTGGTTGCAACTATCCAGCCTTATTCAGGAGTGTTGAAGAGTTCTCTATATTGTAAGCGTATATTTGGCCTAATTGATCGACGGAAACAATATGGTGAGATTTAAAAAAAGTTATGTATATACTGTATTTATTATTGTATAGGCTTGTGAATGCCATATTGTTTGTAAGAAAAAGTCAAATATATAAATAGATATATGCGTTATATACTGCAAATAAGATTTGCACGATAGTAATTTTCAATATTCAATGTGTTGTAGATTTTGTTTCTCTTCCTGTTTTCTTTTGCTCTTCTTGTTACTTGATTAGGATGAATGGGTGAATATGTGATTTATGAACTTATTCCAACTATATATATATATATATTATATTTGAATATTATCTTAATAATTAGTTATCATATAGTTTAGGATTATATTGGAGATGTGACAATTGGTGATCAAATTGTGAAGAAGAGTGAGCACTTTAGATACCTTGGATTAATCATACAAATTGATGGTGAAATAGATAATGATGTTATTAGCAGGATTCAAGCAGGATGGGTAAAATGGTCCCCACAAAATATTTAATTTTATATTCAAATACCATGCATCTATTATAATATCTAGATGTGCTGTGCTGTAATTGATAAAAACACAATTCTACGTTCAACCATGCATGGTGCTATGAAATGCTAATTAATGTGAACATTATATATTTATTTTAAGTTATCATTGTTTAAGGATTTTTAATTTTAGGTTATGCATGCATATAGGATGAGGTCTTAAATTTTATATATTAGTTCATAAATTTTGACTTAAAAATATTTAGGTCTTTAAATTCTTAGAATTATTACTTACTGGTTTACAGAATTTAAGTAGTAATACTTAGGTTCCTTGCTATCAGAAAAAAAAAACTTAGGTTTTTGAGCTTAACGATCTATTATAATTTAGTTCCTTGTTATTTTTTAAATATTTTTGCATATTTTTTAAATTGAATATGAAATTATAGGTGATAGAAGAACTCTGCATCTGCATGCACAACATCAACTTTCAAGGATTCAAGTTTTACAATTCAAAGTTCAAGGATCAATCTATAAAAATCCTAAATGTTATGATTTAAAATCTGTGATTCAATATATAAAAATCCTAAAACCTTGAGCACCTATACACAATTTACTCTTAATTTTATTAAACAAAATTATTTATACACCAAACAAAAAATTTAATATAACTGCTTAAATCTCAATCATTCAAATTTAAAGCATATTGTTAGTGAACTCTAGATAAATTTTTTTATATTGAGTAATAAACATAAAGTTAAGCATTCTAATGATGAAGACGTGAACGTCAAAGGGTCAGAAAGGTAAACCCAATCGATGGTTATTGATGTCCAAAAACTTAAACTTTTTACGATATGAATATCATAATCTATAAATTTAAGTTTCAAAATGACATGCTATCGTAAATTAGATGACCACTCGTAGCAGAATCCATTAGATTAGCAAGCTATTTAATATGAATGTGCTTAAAATAAATTCTAAAAACTGAAATATTTTATTGATAAATACGCCTAAAAACCTATTTTAAGTGTGTAATTGTCCTACCTAGCTTCCAAGTTCCAACAGATTCAAAAAAAAAAAATCTTTGTTAAATTAAGGTGAACTTATTTCCTAAGTGCACTGTTTTTCTAAAATAATTTTTAGGCATAAATTATGTAATTTTTGTTAACACTGCTTCAATTGATTGTTCATTTCATTTGTGGAAAAATTCTTGGGTACTGCTGCACAAATATTTTATATATTTATTATGTTTATTTTTTAAGTAGTGAAATATAATTTATATAAATCATGTTTATTTTTTTTGAATGATTATTTATTATGTTTTCAATTGAAAGAGAGACAAATTTACATGAATATTTAATAATAAGAAATTAGATATTTCACTATCAATAATGAAATATTATGCATATCTCACTAAAATTTTAAAAAAATAACATATTTCACGTATCATTTTTGCAAAAAAACTTATGAATTAAAATATTAATGCATCTTCATAAATCTTATATGTGTCTTCTTATAAATGAACATATATATTCATGCATTAATAGAGATATATGCGCATATTTATATATATTATATTTATATAAACATTTATATATAAATATTGTATTATTTATATATTTGTGTATATTCTATATTAATTGTGTATACGATCAGCATTGATTTTTCATGAGAGGTTTTTGTGGAGAAAAAAAATATCAAAAACCCAATCAAAAGTTCACTCTTACATCGTCCATTGTTTGCTTATACGATCAGCATAACAAAAAAAAAATATTTTGTGCTAATATCAATTGTTGGGAATTAAAAAGCAATATTACACACTAAATAGACTCCACACAATACAACGGAAAATAAAAATTGAAAATAACAATACCAAAAAACCCGATGTAAAATAAAAAAATAACAAAACAGAATGAAAAACACCAAGACGAAAATTGATAAACCCCAACTCTAGTAAACAATTATGATCGAATCAAGAAAAAATCTACTATTGTTTGATATTATAAGAAATCAGGCTAAAAACATTATCAAACTCTTGAATAGTCTCTTAGATCAAAAATCTGTTCAACTTGGTCTTATAGAAAGAAAATATGAAAAAAAAAAAAAATAAACAAATTCATCCCATAAACATAACCTCACCGCTATTGCTGCTTCATACAGTCATTTGGTCTGTCCAATGGGTCATCCAATCTGACTTCTTGAGCTTGCGTCTGATCACCGAGTAAACGACCCATCGGACGGTCCATTGAAGGCGAAGATTTAGCTCCACGTTCTCGTCAACTTAAATCAAAATTTTAGGATATATATAATATAATATAATATATTAAACGAATGAATATCCTTTCGCCCAGCTCCGATTTTCTCCCATATTCTTCCATTACGCTGCAAATATGTTCACTCGGATTCAATGGTTATAATAGTCGCCCATGGGAACAGAAAAACCAACTTATAATAGCCGCTAATTTCCACAGGCCAAATTTTCTCCATAACTAATTTCAAGTTTTCTTCTTCAACGCCATTATGAAAATCATAATTAAACAGATGTCAAATGTGCATCACACCACATACATAACTGAGAAATATTCCTGTAATATTACGTTCACATCTCTCCATTTTGTATATATAAACAAATATCTGCAAATTAACACCCACAAGTATCACCTAATCAGACCTTGTCTAGATTTTAGATCAGAATACGATGCCAATAGACGCTACGCGGAAAGCCAAAGTGCATATGAATTCAAACCAGAGCAATGCTGCTTTCGCCGCCAGGGGGCTTGCGGACCCCTCCGTAGTAGTCGCGAGAAGACGACTTGCCGTCTGCAAATATATCACTGCCGCTGATCTCCTTCAGTTTTGCTGAACTCAGCTGCTTTTCGGCAAATGGTGGAGACGCATCGTCGTCCTTGAAGATGTCATTGCCCGTCAGCTCCTGGAACTTCTGATTGGGAATCATCTTTGAAGTCTTCAACGCAGACTGCTCCGTAAGCATGACCGCGCTTTGGGCACCAGCAAGCTATGGCAAAAGTATCAGAATTAAGTGAATTTGGGATTGTTTGAAAACAGGTTCTCCTAAATTTCTAGAAGAAACGAAGTTTCCAGAAAACGGGATCTTCTATAGCTATAGGGCAGGGCAAGGCATGGGTCGAAACAGTTTTGCTTCATTGGTATCAACAGACAAATAGTTAGCATCTAGAAAAGCTCCTTAATAGACCAGAGGAATACAAGAAATTCATTTAATTAGACATTAATTGAACCTCGCGTGTTATTCACGCCTTGAGCTTATGATCCTGATGCAGTCCGTATGTAAATGCCAAGGTTCTTTACATAAAGGCTAGTGCTTTACATGCTTTTCTCATGCCATTATCTGTAGTTTACTTTTAACCTAGAGTGTGATTTACTCTCCTAGATCAACGATAATGTGGGCCTTGTGGCACTAGTTAAGACTTCTTATACTCGGTTGACAAATAAAAAAAGTTCAAAGCATGTACATATGATGAATACTCCTAAGAAGAAAAAAAAAATCAATATCATCTCAGAATTAATGTTTGACCAACTATTCTTCATGACCGAGCAAGTAAATGAGCTTAATTTGGCACTTAGGGACAGTTTTTGGTTTAAAGCAATATAGATGTAACTAACAACAAACTCTTCTTATAACAGTCAAGAAGTTTACAAGAAGCAAAAAAGTTAGAAGTTCACTCATCACAACTAGGGATGGTTATTAGTGCAACAATGATATAGTTGCTTCATGAAGAACTCAGTTATAGACGAATGAGAAATTTTAGTTCATAGAAGTTCAAAATATTGGAAATCTATTTATAACTTCAAAGAAAATCAAAAGTTCTTCGGACTTACATTTGAAGCTGCTATTGATGTATTTATGTTCCATGATGCAGGTTCACCAAAGTCCAGGTGTCCTTTGAGGTCCAGGTTACGTGCCGCTAAAACCCTTGGAGGATTCTCAGGAGGCGGTCCGAAGATGTCATTCCCACTCAGCTCTTTATACTTTGCATTAGATAGCAATTTCTTTGCCTTGGCTTCCGATTCACTATCAAGATTTCCACTTAGTTCTCTCTGCTTTGCAATCTCTGGCAGTGAGGTGGGTTTCTTTGGGGAAACACTCTCCTCAGCAGTAAATGAGATTTGGCTAATGCCGCTAATTGCTTTCTGATTCAAATGAGAAATTGGAATTTAGAATCCACAACAGCTTGCATATTCTGTTACTCTGAGCGAATAAGCGTTGGAAAAATTCAATAGTAATTAGTCTATTTGACGAGAAAATACAGAAAGTGTGACTGTTCATTGTGGTGCAAGACTATTATACAAAATAAAAGCTGAAAAAGCAGACGCATTTCATAATGAAGCCAGAAGACCCATATAACAAGATATTATTGTCGATATCCATGGTATTACACATAACAATGAACCAGATTGCGTGCACGCTAATATTGATGATATTACAGAATGAAAATTTAGCTCAAGAGGTTACTAGGATCTAAACTTACACGTGACCTGATAACCAGCATATTCAAAGAAAAGTTGGTTACCTGATAAATTCTTAAACCAGCTCGGTTGTTCAGATTTGTCGAGGAGGTACTCAAGTCAAACAGATCATTTTCATTTTCCATTGCAAAGATGCCGCTACCGGCTATCTCTCTCAACTTTGAACCAGAGCAGGGTTTCCTGGAAATCAATGAAATGTTAATGCATGCATACAAATTCAAATAATGCTTGAGCAACTGTTCCAATGAAATGTGACCATCATTCATCTCAAACTATATATGCATTCATTCTTCTAGTGATATTTCGGCATTATTACCACTAGAAGAACAATGCAGTTCTTCACATAATGATCTAGCACCATAGACAAATATAAATACTATTGTATTTCGCATACACCAGCCTTGCCCAAAAGTGTATTCAAAAAATAGCAAGGCCTGGAATGGTACCAATGGCAAGAAAACTAGTAATAATTTGAGATAAGACATATATTTGCAAAGAGTATAAATACCCAAGATCCGTAATCTTCCCAAAGTATAAATTATTTGAAATGTGATAAAATAGAGTGAGTCACTAATGGAAAGAGTGAAATAATAAATTTCAATATCATCAAATAATGAGTCAAATATAAGTAGCAAAAACATCTTTTATAAAGAGAATAAAACCACTAGAAGGTACTTGATGAACATTCTAAAACTTCAAATAGAGGCAAAAGATTCTACCAAAACATGTTAAAGACCATCAATCAACTCATAAAAGCATTAAGAAATATCCATACTTGAGCTCCACCATCAACATCATCAACAAGATGAAAGTATGATGGAATAAAAAGAGAGGAGCTGAAGATATCACCAAAAAATGGTTATTGTTCGAAGGAAAACTGCTAATAATAGAGAATAGGCCTGTCAACATATTGGAATCATGTTGGGTCAACCCTAACCCGAATCTGAATTCATATATCTTGAATCAAATTATACATCAGATCAGGTCATGGTCGATCCAAATCCTCTCGAGTCAGAACTCAAGTTTGTTCTATTTATAATAATAAAAGTTATTGATTGAAGTGTTTTACATAATCAAATCTAGAATTGTGCTAACTTTATTAGAAATGAAATAAAAGAATAATATTATATTTTTATGAATTAATTGAGTATCTCAATATAAAAAACAGTATAAACTTATAAAAGTAAACCATGAAAACAAGTGCATTATATGCTTGGTCTGCTGATATAATCTATAAAAATCCTTCATCGATTAATCATAGTAACACTCTCTATTTAAGCCTCGCCACAAAGAAATTATTAATCATACCGTATACTTATATAAATTATAATTTAGATTACATAAATGAGTCGAGTTAATAGTGATCCACATTTAATCCATCTATTTATAAATAAATTAGGTCAATAAACTGGGCGGTTGATGGGTTAAAACATTTTCCATTTTGGGGTTTAACTGGATTGGAGCTCGAATTGGATCAGGTCATATGAGCTGATCCATTAACATAGAGAGATCCAATCCACGATCACATTGTCCAAATTGAAGAGCTAGAAGAAAAAAATCTCTAGTAAAAATTTCAGCTCAATCAGAAAATGAATGCCTACTCGATTATCATCTCAATCACATCTTCACAAAAATTCCATATTCTGCTTTTAGCTCCTTCTCTCTCTATTTTTCAGCCCCAGCTTCCCAAAAACGACAACTACCCCTAGAAAGAACCTATTCCCACAACCAAAAAGAAACACTAGGTCACAAAAAACCTAAAATGCCCTATACATATAATGGCTACATATTTGACAAAAAATTACCAAATGACCATCCTGAACGCAGGAGGAAAATCCAACCCAATAGTTACTAAGTTATAGCTAAACAAAGTAACATTGAACTTTTTATCACAATTGTATCGTACAACACAAATTCTTTCAAAAACGCTACTTTTCACACAAAAAACTATTAGGTTAAACAATAGTGTCATATAGCGAACCTATAATATGGTTAGAAAAACAACTTTAAGCCATCGCTACTATTAAACAAGCTATTGTACTTAGACCCTTATCCCAAACATAACCTTAGACTTATCCATTGCCTTTAGTATTTTGTTTCTAAAATAGCTAAACTCTTGTCCCACGTAATCAAAATAAGTTTGACCAAAGAGCATTAAACAACAACCTAAGAAATAACCAAATTAACAGAAAAAATTGATGGCCTTTGATGATTAACAGCTTAAATTATATTATCTGCCGTGATGAAAGATGGATGATGTAATTATTTTAAATTTTGTTATTTCATTATTTATAGAGTTTTGTAAGAGTTCAAATTATTTAATGCCTTTTTATTGATATATTGTAAATATTTGTGGGTTTATTTGTTTATGTTAAAATATAAATTATTCTTGGACAAACCTACAAACTAAAATTTTTAAGTTAGCTGGTAATCAGAGAATCATATATTTAATATTTAACATGATATTAGAGCTAAAAGCTCTCAAGTTCGACTTTGCTACTCAATTATACATAAGATTTTAAAAAAAATACTCATGCTACATTCCACACACAAAAGCAAGTAAATTTACACGTGAAAGAGCATGTTAGAATATAAAATTATTCTTGGGTCACAACCTATAATCTTAAGCTTTTGGGTCAATTGGTAACTAGAAATTTAACAATTTCCATATTGCTTAGTTTTATATTAAGATAGGATTAGCCCATCAACAAACTTTCCAATTAAAAATTTGATGAACAAAATTTAAGTTTGAGAGCAATCTGATATTGGATAGGTTAAGGGTGAGAGAACCCAAAAGAAAAGAGTAAAGGAACTTAGATGAAATTTATTCAAAGCCTAGTTATAAATTTATTACCTATTCTTTAGAGAGAAGAAATCTAGAAAACAAAGAGAAAAATTCCCTCTTCAAAAAACCAAGCCATCTTCAAGCCCCGGCCACCTCGTTGTTCCTTGTCTTTTAGCCGCCTCATCGTCATCGTCATGTCATCCTTGAAGTCGTCCAAAGCCGCGTCAAACTTCATGCTACCTTCAAGCCTTCCCTTCTCATGAAAACTACAACCTAGAATAGATCTTTACCTCCTTTAAAGATTTCCAGCACCATCATCTACCCGAGCATGCCATCATCAATGCTTGTGGAAAAATCGTCAACCAAAATTAATTATGTGAAGGCCTCCGCATACACTGTCATAATCTTGTGCAACCTCTTTCGTGAAACAACAACAAACAACAAAACAACTCCAACAGTGCATTAGTGGATAATTACATCATCATTCCAATCAAAGCTAAGTTAGAAAGATGCAAATTTGGATGGCATCCAATCAAAACTTTATGGCTTATTTGGATGGCATCCATGATTTGAAAGATGCAAGTATGATGGTGAGCTGCAAGTTGTCAAATCTCTTAGGGCAAAACCTTTCATTGCAAAATCCAAAAAGCGAAAAATGCATAGCAAATGATTCTTTGAAAGGACAAGACAAGTCGACCTAGTAATTCTGTAATTGTAACTTACAACAAGTAGCAGTTACATATCCAACTTAAAACATATGCATATTTATTGAGTTTTTTGCAATGTAAAATGTTGAAAATGCTTATCGATTTTGCTTTGTGGACTGCCCCCGGTTTCTATTTTGTAAAGTGTAAACATGTTGGAACTTGGACAAGCAAAGCCTAATAGAGAATTATAAATTTGATCCAAGTAGGCCTACGTCAATCCCATCAATATTGAGTTAACAGATCATGAATGGTGTTGTGGTCTGTAATATTGTATATTTGTGGATGCGTAATACGTGGGCCCCACAAGGAACATTTTTACTGACTAGATCTCTCTCTCATACTCAAACCCAGGCCTCTGAAATAGTTTGGATCCCTTGAAGTGCCACTAAAAGTAAAGAGAAGAGGGAAGCATAGCTCATATATAGATAGGCCAATAAATAGATCAAGAAGGGCCCACAATAGTTTGTTCTAGATCCAATCCATAAATATTTGGTTCAAGTCTTGATTCAAATTTGGTCAAGATTGTTAACTAATTGACTTAGATTTGAATCAGATTCAGTTCAAGATAGGTTAAGAGTGTTCAAAATATCCCAAACTCACAACTCACTCAAAACTTATTCGGCTTTTGAATTGACTTGAAATCGGTTTGAAACTTTTCAATTGAATCATGAGCTAAGGCCTTTAGCTTGAAGTTCTTTTCGAGTCAATTTCAAGTTGGCTCTGACACTCAAAACATAATACTAGTCGGTCTAAAATTGCAGGTATAATATAAATAATTTTGATATATATATATATAACAAAATATTTGAATATATAAATTAGCTTAGTGGTCTAATGGTAAAATAAAGGATTATCAAAGCTTATATTCCCCATGACCAAGAATCAATACTCTTGGATGCAAAATGTTTTACATTTTTTAGCATAATCAACCTACTCAAGTCATTGATTCCAAACAGATCCGGCTCAAATCATGTTTAACTTTAATTTCGGACCGATTAGAGTCAAGCTTAAAATTTTCAATTTCAAGTTGCCTTGTTCTTGCTCGAAATTGATCCAATAACAGCCTTATGTTAGGTGGAAGAAGATGTATACTTGATTTGTTTAAAGCCTCTCAATGTCCTCACAGGAAAGCTGAAATCTATCTGCGAAAGACAACTTTGGCGACAAAAAGCCGACGAACAATAAAAAAAAGAATTAAGTGCCAACAACTCTAGCCAAGTTGGGCTTAATAATTAAATGTGTTACTGTTGACTAAAAAATATTGTCGAGCTAACAAATAGCCATAATCAAACACCTGATTTGTTCAAAGCTTTTCGTGGTAAAATTGAAATCCACCTACCAAAGACAGCTTCGAAAGCAAATAACTGACAAACAATTAAAAAAAAAACTACTAAATACTAACAACCCAAAGTAAGATGGGCTTAATAATTGAGTATATTAGTTTTTAATAATTGAGTGTATTACTTTTTAATAATTGAGTGTATTACTGTTGACAAAAAATACCCCAAAGTTGAACTAATAGTTATAATCAGCCAAGAGGAGCAAAAGTGTTGTCCTATACACAGGGTCAAATGAAACAACTGAAAACCAGATAAGTAATAGTTCAGAAATAGTCTCCTATATACACTAAGAAAAATGGTTCGCCGGAGATAAGTACAATCAGTAGATCAACATGTGGCCCAAAGACACTAGCTGTCAAGGATATGCAATCTTTCTTAGGGAATGGGACTGCATGTTCCATCCTTCGATCCTTTGAAGCTACCCGCACTATTCCAACCATGAAGGACACGTGATGGAGTGGACTCACTTGGCTTTGGTTGGGAAAAGCACATAGAGGGATACTGGAGCTCGAATCTGCCTAGAATGACAAAGTGTCGGAGCTCCCCAAATGCTCTGGGAAGGGTGAAAGCTATTGGACGGCTAAGGAATTTGAAGCACACTTCAAACAGGGTCCCGTAGTAGTGTCAGACACATGTCAAACATTAACAAGCCGTAGACATGCCTGGACTCATGTGGGACACTGCGAAAACTATGCTAAACCTTTTTATATAAAAATCACATTGGACACATTTGAACAAACAAGGAACACTTCCATGACAATTCGAAAGAATGTTTTATTAAGATTATCTTTCAATCTAATTTTATCAATAATTTACTCTATATGCTTCTTTATTATAATTTTTTTAATAATTTATTTGTATACTTAAACATGCATACTTATATGCACTATTAATTTATAAGAATGAATTTGTCTTCTATTTATCTTATATGTTTTATTTTTAACATTAGATATATTAATAATAAAAATTTGCCATAACATTTTAATTTAACTCATAACAACATTTTGAACTTATAAATTAGTTACTTTTCTACAAGTTTAAATTTGCATAATATTAGCAGAAAATTTCACAACAAATTGATTAGTCCTTTTAAAACGCATTTAATTATTTACAACTTGTTCATAATTGCTTTGATTAAGTTAATACTTGTCTATCTCTATGCTTTTAAATTGACTTCAATCAATGTTGTGTTTATGAAATATATGAAAAAAAATCACCGAAAAGAGAGATAGAAGTCTTCTTACATGGCACGACCATTGTCATGCATGTTGTCTGAGCTCTACTCAATCCTAAGGCTTGTTCTATAAGTCTAGGTATCTGATCCACGAGCCGTCCTTGCTTGAGCAGAGAGGTCGCTAATTCGCCCGATTGCCATGTGGACAATGGAGATTGAGCGAAAATCCCGTGCACATAGGAGCCTAACTATTCATGTAGTATAAGTTTATCTCTAGTAAATAAAAACACTCAGGTTTTAATTGGATTGAGGCAGGTCAACCTAAGGCCCGACCAGGAAAAAGAAGATTGGGTTAGGTCCAATTCAATTCCAATAATTGGATATTATTTTCAAATCGTTTAGCTATAAATTGAGTTAGAATATGGGTCGCAACTCAAGTCGACCCACCCCTCATGAAAACCATTTTACTGATCCTAGTGCAGTTTTATCAAAGGATAAATGCATAAATATTGAAGAAGATCATAACAAGATACACATTATTGATTTACTAAATATATGTTCTCTCTCTTGATATCTGCATCCTGGCTTCTATGATTTCTACAAGCAAATTATTCACAACAATTGCAAACAGGATAGACAGTAGAAACTATGTGCTTTTTGAAATTTTTAAGCGGCCGCTAAAGTACTGGGGGGCTTTAAAATGTTGGATATTTTCCTCTAAATCTTTCAAATAATAGATAAATAAATCACCCTGAATAAAAATACAGAGCTACAAAAGAGTCACAATATTATCCTATGATCAACGTCTTGGCACCTTGCTAGTTCTGAATTAAGAAAAATATGCAAGGTGTCAAGAAAAAAAGAGTATATCACATGTACCATGCAGAGTGAATTTCCTTGTCAGGTTATACGATCTCTAGTCCTTAATTCACATACTTTCAGCTACTAATTTGCCTAGTGGCATTACAAGAACCCAAAATAATTTTTTTAATTCGAAGTCAGTTAAAAAAGAAAAACATTGAAGGCATGTTATCCCGTCAAAGAACTTCATATCTAAATAATAATAATAATATCGACAGACACCCGTATAAAAGGACCCACCGCAGTTGTTAAATCATAGAACCAGATGACAAACAACTACGATGCATAATCAAATCTATTAAATCGATCTGTAGCAAATAAAGCAAGTTTGTCCTCGAAAAACAGACAACAAAGGCCAATGCATATGCATCTAAAGATAGAAACATATCAGTCAGGCGAAACATATTTTTCTCGCCCCACAAATTTCGAACCGACAAGAAGCGTTCCTCTCTCCAATCAAAAAACTACAACAACCGAAGGGTATCCTTCGAATTTGATCTTCGAATCAAGCTAGATCGATCGATAACTTAGCGCATGCAAACCCCAAAAAGCAACGAAACATAAAATCCCCATATAAATCCTGCAGTCTAGCACCATACTTGATGCGAAACCACTGAATTGTAAAGAGGAAGAAAGAGAGAACGATCTCACCTGTTATTGACGCTCTCAATCTCCTCCTCCGTCATCGGGCCTCCAAATAACGCAGGGCTGATCCCTCCGGAAGGGCCGGAAGGCTGCAAGAAATATAGACCCAAAGCTCAGCTAGCCAATCTACCGATCATCGCATTCCTTTGACGAACTTCAGGTGTCGAATGCTACCTTGGGGTGACGTCGTGCGGTGGAATCAGCGGTAGGCGGGCTGAAGGGAGGGAGCTGCGTCTCCGGCCAGGTCAGCAGATCGGCTGTTGACGTGTTCGGCTTCCTCACCGGAGTGCTCCTCTCCATTCCCCCTTCTCTTCCTTTTCCCCTCTCCGGATTGACGGAGGAGTGTGCGAGAAGCAGGGAAGAAAGGGCGAGAAAGACTGGCTTCCTGCTCGCCGCTTTTCATTATAAAGATCGACCTAGGAGTGTTTCTCTCTCTTCACGCATGAGCGAGGGGAGAAGAATAGCACGATCTTCGGGGATGACGTGGCGCGGGATTCTGTTCCGTTTCCGCGATTCCTGTCACCGCCAGGCCGACAACTGTTCCTCATCTAACGGCTGTACGTGCAACGGCTACTATTTGAATTTTGTAATAGCGGCGCTCATTATTAGCCCACTTTAATTAGGCTTAACTAAATGTTCATTGTGATTAATGATAACATAATCATAGTGAGAGAAAAAAATTTGGGGAATAATTCCTTTCAGTCCTTAAGTTAGAATTCAAATTTCATACAGATTCATAATAATAATAAAAATATATTATTTAAATTTTTCCTAAACAAATATTATTTATGTGAGCCTTTTCTAACAACAAATTTCATTAAATTATCATTTTTAAAAATTTAAAATAATATTTAAATATTATAAATATATTTAGATATTTTTAATTATTATTGTAATTTTAATTTTTATTTGTTTATATCTTAATCTATAGTATTATTTTTTAATATTTAAATATATATGTTTAAATTTTTTTGATAGAAATATATGTTTAATTTTTAAAAATTATCCAAAAAATTCACATGAAAAATATTAAAAAGTTCAAAATATTTTATTTTTATTTTTATTTTTATAAATTTATATAGAATCAGCATCTAGAATTTACCCAAAATTGCTTTTAAAAAAATCAAATAATCAGATTGGAGAAAGCAAATTGCTAGTTTTGATCTAGAAAGGATCTAGGTGAAAACATCCAACTTTTGGCCCTACTACTGGAGACTGAAAAGGATAGTAAATAGACCTGATAACTAAGTAAATTTAAGGCTTATAAAAATCAATTTTATTTTTCATTTCACATAAATTTTAATTTTAAATTTAAATTTATTTTATATTATATATATTTTAAAAAAAATAATTTTATTTCACATCTAATATAATATTTAACAACAAAATATTTTATTTTATATTATAATATTAAAATAATTTTTTATTTTAACAAAATTTAAAACATTTTAATTTAACCAAATGACATCGATACAAATTAGTCTAAAAAATTAAAATTTCTATAAAACTAATTAATTACATTTTATTTCAAATTTATCAAAAGAAATTATCAATATTATTAAATCATCTATATCTATATATATATATATATGAAAATTTTAACATTATGCATTGTATTATAAAAAAAAAATTTAAACTTAAATAAATAAAGGCATCAATGGGGCCTCCCTCCCTCATATGTGATGGAATGGACAACGAGATTTAATATTTCAAATTCTCATACCTCGTTATCGGAGCAGCACAAATGCTCGACTTCACCTTCCTAAGCTCAACTAAAAAGTATGCTCGACTTCACCTTCCTAAGCTCAACTAAAAAGTGAAATTAAAGTACTTGAATTTTATTAAAAGCTCTATAATTAGTTTTAGTGATTTTGAATGACCATACTCATCTTGAAAATTGTATGACTAAGCCTAACAAATTCATCGAAAATTTATTTATACTGCTATATATAAATATATAAATATATACTTGCAAATGTATATATATATATATATGAATAATCATGCAAGCACATATGAACAATTCATGTGTGAATATAATTTCAGCTATTTGATGTCAGCTATATGGATTTTGTCAAAATGTGATTATAATTATAAAATACAAATTAAACTTTATAACTTATATTCCGTTAGGATTTGAGATATGAAATACAATTTTAGTTATATGAATAATATTTGAATACATGTTAATTATACATATATATTACATATTAATACAATTTTAATTATAAAATTTTATTAAATTGAGTTATATAATTTACATTTGAATGCAATTTTAATTATAAAATATTAACCTAAACTATATAAAATAGATTTGACTATATTTTTTGCCATAGGTTAACAAATTCCAGTGTAATAGGATCTCAGCTGACTAAAGTTTTCTACATTTCTTATTATATTTGAAAATAATTTCATCTATGACATTCAAATTGTTATGGCATACAAGATTCAGAGTATTATTTCTGCTATAGAATATAATTTAAGATTTTTTAATTATCAATGTCAATGCATCATACATCGATACACCAAGATTAGGAGTTCATTGGAGTAAGACTTATTGTACGACACGATACGGGGGTGATTCTTGCCTCTAAAAAAATTCGGAGAAATTCTCGCCTCATGTAGCTGAATGTTTAACTATAAACGAACGTCTTAAACTTATTCACTCCTTTGTTTATGAGAGGTAGAAAAATTCGATTATATGTTCATCGAGCTAACTTAGCCCCAGAGGCTCTCATTATGGAAAATATTAAAAATAACTCGACTCTTGTGACTAACAGTGTAAGTAAGCATTGCTCTCACACATAAATGAATATTTTATGTGTGAGAGCCGTGCGTAATATTTTTAGCTCTACGAAGTATGTCAATTTGCCTCATGATGATTGATGAGGTGTTTATCTTAAATGAATTATTTCCCATACTTCAAAAAAAAAAATTGTACTAAAATATGATTTTAATTATAAGTTAAATTCACTTTTTCAAAATGTGTTTAAATACTACTTGAGGTTAATGATTTCATTTTTGAAAGCCACCCATTAACATTCATAAACTTTGTTCCACTTTTTCATCACCACTAGGGGATAGAATAATTCGAGTTTGAGTCAATCCAGGTCAACCCAAGCACGGCTCAAGCTCAGCTTATTTTAATTCAATTTGAGTTCAAATTGAATCATTTCAATTTTAAGGTAACTCGAGCAATAATCAAGCAACTCAATCCAACTAAAAATTATTTTTTTTTAAAAAAAATGTCTTAGTAAGGATTTGAAATTGAATTAACTATGCCTATAAGATTACTTAATAAATATTTTAACAATAATAATACATAATCACAAGTCCAATCACAACAAGTAATAAACAGTTATAATAATAATGTAATATCTTATTTATATTTAAAAAATAAATATTGAATCAAATTAATTCGATTTGGTGATGTCTTTTTGGGATAAAATAAATAAAAATGAAAAATTTACCCCCACTTCAGCAAATTATTCTTAAAAGAGATTCTAACTAAATTATTCATGCCCTTTAACAAGATGATAGAACTTATTTACGGTCAATCCGTGCATTAGCTACCGTCAAAATCATCTTTTTGGGACTTATTTATTTGTAAAAGTTAATTTTAATAAGATTCAGGAGGCGTTTAATTTATTATTATCTTAATATTATGTCATATAATCTAAGATGTTTAGCTCAAATGTTATCTTGATGTTATATTATGTTATCTATAGAAAATAATTGTTAAGTTTAATGACATTTACAAAAAAAAATTATTAGATTATAAAATTATTAGTCTAAATATGACATCTAGATGCATGTTATGACATCTAGATTACATAAATAACACCAAGATAATATCGAACCAAATATTCCCTAAATAATATGACATTTAAATGTCATTTTTTAATTAATAATTCTATAATTTTATAGAAGATTATTTATAAATATTATTAAAAAAAATTTATTTTCTCTAGATAATATGATATAACACTAAGATAATATTGAAGAAAATGCCTCCCTAAATTTAAATTTATATGGAGATATCTTTATTAAAATTGTAAATAATGTGAAATTAAATTAGCTATTATATTAAGATGCGTAAGGAATGTGATATAAATTAATTATTATTCTAATATATATATATATATATATGATGTAAAATAAAGCTAATTTTTATTTGAATTATTTGTAAATATGAAATATCATTAAATTTTAATATTAAATTTTGTATATGATATGATATATTTTAATCAGATTAATTTTAATATGACTAAACAAATAAGAAGCAGCGTTTAAAATTTACCAATCATCTCATAATATAAATGAAAGATCAATCGCACACACGTTAGTGAAATTTGAACTTACAATTGAGGGATTCAAAGTCTAAAAAATAGCTTATTTTAGTCATTGTCAAAATATTAAATTTATTTAAAAAAAAAACTTTACAATTTATTTTATATCTGATCCTTCACAATTTTTAATATTAAAAATTAATTTATTTCACATCCAACATAATTTTTAATATAACTAACTCACTTTATTTCATATCATAAATATTTTTCTAAAATTTTTTACAAAATTTTTTCAAATTATCTTTTTTTTTTTCCTTCAACCAAACAGAACTAAGGTCCTTTAACTCAACGCCTGGCTCCAATTATGTCTGAATTAATTAAAAATATTGCTTTCTACTATAATTCAGTTAAGTTTAAACTATGGAAGTATTTAGTTTATCATTATTTTAGTATTATATTATGTAATCTAGTTATTATTTTTTAACTAATAATTCTATAATCTTATAAAAGATTATTTATAGATATTAAATCAAATAATTAATTTCTCTAGATAACATGACATAACATAACATCAAGATAATATTGAACCAAATGCCCCCCTTAATTAAAGGTAGGGGTGAGAGTTTGGCTCGAAGATCGATAGTCGCTCAATATTCGGATCAATATTTAGCTCGAATCGAGCTCGGTGAGTCGAGCTACAAACCAAAGTTGGATCGGATCAAATTGGCTCGATCTCTATTTTTTTAAAATATTAATAATATACTTAATTATTTATTACTTTTATAAACGTATATGCTAACTGAGGTTAGGATATCTGTTAAGTGAGTAGGCATAAATAATTTAATTTAAAATCTTAACAAAATTATTTTTTAAGAAAAAATTTTACGAAGGGTTTGAGTTGGCTCGATTAAGAATTGAGTCAGCTCGAAGTTAAAATCAGCCAGCTCAAACTCGAATCGAATTGATATGAGCCGAATTTGAGCCGTGTCTGGCTCGGCTCGAACTCGGATCATTCTCACCCCTAATTAAGAGTATTAATATGAATCAGAAATTGAAAATCAATCAAAAGTTGAATCGATTTTAGACCAAATCAAAATTATGTCAATCTAAACGAGCTGACTAACGAGCCAAATGTTCAAGTCGGTAATCATTTCGAGTTGATTCGAGCCAAGTTAGTCTCGGCTCGATCTAGCTCAAGATCAACTCGAATTAAAATACATATTATATATAATACATAATACATATACGTTATAATATATATATATATATATATATATATATATATATATATATATATATAGATGGATAATAGCCTAAACCGGCGTTTGGTTCAAAGTTATTTGAATATTTATCTAAATTTTTATATTGTTTTTAAATTATTTTTATTTAATCCAGTATTATAATATAAAAAATTGTAATAAAAATCTATTAAATTTAACATTACTTATTACAATTAAAATGATAATTTTAAATCACATTTATCCGTTACATTAAAGTTGACAATCTTAAAATTTTTTATAATATTATTAAATATATATTTAATTAATTAATTAATTTTTTAAAATAATATAATATTATAATAAAATTGAACTAAACACTTATTAATACATGCGAAATTTTTTTATCTATTATAAAAACATTTTTTTTTTCATCTTAGATTATAAAAAAAAAGAGCAAAATATTCTAAATTCGCCCAAAACTCCTTCATATTTTACTCGATATACACTTAGACTTAATTTTCTTATGAATTAAAACTAACTTATTTAAAATAAAATTGATTTGACTCATAATAAACTCGATATTTACATAATAATAATGTATGTAAGCTTTTTAGATACATATATGTGATATAAAATATATATTGAAGAATTTTATTTTATATAATACTTATAATATATATAAATTTAATTAAAAAAGTCAAGTATAATATATGTTATATATAAAATAAATATTTAACGTAATTAAAAAATAAAATTTAAAATTAAGCTCAATTCAATTTGCAAATTTATTCGAAACTAAATACATTTTAATTGATTAAAATCAAACTTAACTTACAGCCAACCCGCTGCTAATTAAGAGGCCTAATAGGCAAAAATAACAATTATGCAATAACAATTATGGCAAAAATAAGAAAATTATTTTTCCTTTGATTTACGTAACTTTATTGACATAACATTGTTTAATAGTTTATAATTATGTTATAAACATAATTAATTTATTAAATAATTGTTTTTATAAAAGTAATTGTGTTATATGACAAAATTGTAGCAAAATATTCTTCTAAAAAAATACTTAAAATTCTAAAACTAGAATTGCTTCAATCTCTCTAAACGAATTTCAAAACAATCCTTAAAAATATAAAATTTAGATATTTACCATTTGCGATCCATGTTAACCTACAATTTTTTCTCGAAACTCGAAGCTCACTACAGTTTAGCTAGACTTGAACTCAACTCAAATTCCTTAAAAGTCAAAATAATATTTATGCCATAAAATGATTTTAGCACAACAATAAAAAATTTGAGCTAATACTAAAAGTTACAATAATTAATGTGCCTTAGGCCGACTCAACCCGACTTGATCTAAGGTTGGACTTAAACACAATTTATTGGCATGATTATTGATTTGGGACCAACCCAACCCAACCTCAAATCAAACATGAACTAACCCGACCCAAGCCAGACCTGACCTGACCTGATCAGCGGCGCCCAGCTCTACCACTACACAAAGCTATTCACTTACCTCAAATAGACTGAAACTCAATTCAAATTCGAATAATTATAACTCGACTCACACTCATTATGGTTTACAGCCTTAGCCATAATAAATGAAACATCCATCTTCATTCACAATGTCGGCGGCACTAGCATGGGTGCCTGGTTGCCATAAACTTCAGAATTTCTCCATAGAAAGTGGACCGACACTTGTCGGTATTTGATAGGTTCTCTTTCTTTATTTATAAATAAGAATAATTACCTACATGCCACACAATTTAGTTTTATTTATGCCTTACCTATCCATTCTTAGTTAATTATACTATGCACACTCAAAATATTATAAAATTTTACATATACACATTTTAACTTATTTCTATTATAATGAGTAATCATAATTTTTCAATAACCTAACTATAGTTAGATTACAAAAAATCTAAGATGTTCATCATATTATTTTAAAAATATTTAAATATATTTTGATTGAAAAATCCTAAAACCGTAATATTTAGGTGGCGGCAAAGGAAGGAGATATCCGCGACGTGAATTGATTTTAGGATAGATCAGCGCTTTAGTATAGTATTGAGGAAGAGAAATATATATATTATTAAAAATAAAAATATAATTTTAATGATTTACTAACAGAGTATTTTTTTTTTCAAATAGACTTTGATTAAGTTTTAACTCAAATGTGTGTATGTAAGATTTTATAATATTTTGAGTGTGCATAGCATAATTAATTAAAAATGGATGGGTAAGGCATAAATAAAATTAAATTGTGTGGCATATAGTTAATTATCCCTTATAAATAACAAAAGGTATTTTTGTAAAAAATAAATACATTTTTGACAGAAGGCGCACTAAATTGTAATTTGCAGCGAAAAGTTTTTTTGGGATTCAGCCTCGTCCTATACCCAGGCTTTTAGGGCAAAAGTAAATTTAGTGGTTGGTGGAACTAATATTTGGTAAAGACGATAGGGCTTTATTATAATATGGATTAGAAGTTAGGTGAAGTACATAATAGTGCCTTGATTTTATTAGTCAGATTTTCTTTAATTTTAATTTAATTTTTATACATTCATTAACATATATTATACATTGCATTTAATATTTTAATTAAATATATATAATATGTGTATCTTAATCTCTTTTCAGATTATAAGTATGTACGTAAAATATGTCAAATACATAATAGAAAAACTTAAATATATAATAAAATTATATATATTAAGCACTTAATTACGAATTGAATTAATTTTATTTTAAATAAATTACTTAAATTAAATAAAATACTAATGTATTTTCTTACAACCAAAAAAAAATTTATTTTTTAAATTAGCTTTGTAGCCTTAACTCTCTGGCCTGTAGGAAAAAGCTATGTATTCCAGAAAAGCTAGTGTTCCACTAATTAATTGATAAATAAAATGATCATGATGAATTATGAGTCTAGTTATTAAATTATTTAATGAATTAAACTCATAAATTACTGAATAATTCTATAGATTTGACACATAATCTATTATTGATCAATTTATTAATTTTTTTATTAAGATGTGCAGTAAAGTTTTTTTTTTTTTTTTGACGCAATGAATAATTCTATAGATTTATTTTCATTCATAAATCACAGCTTCATTTTCACATGATATATTTGCCTTGGATTTTCTTTTTTTTTTCTCTATTACATGTGAGAAGCAGAGCACAATCACATGTCAATCATGTAGGGGCCAACAAGCTGAGATGAGCTTCTCACCTAATACCACATTGCCATTGCTGGCCACTTTAATCCTCATTTTTACTCTCTCTCTCTCTATTTCTCTCTCTATCTATCTATCTATCTATCTATCTATATATTTTGTTAGAACCTTCTCTAATAGCAGCTCAAGCCTCAAACTTAACATAAGCCGAACAGCAGCTCAAGCCGAATAGTTCAAGCCTAATAGCAGCTCAGGCCAAACAGCAACTCAAAGAGATATTACTAGCGTACTCTCCGTACTACTATGTCAACTCAGCATTTAAGACAGCATGAGAGCCCACTCCCTGATCGTCCTTTGCAGGAATAGGTGTCAAATGTGTCAGACCGTACCTATTATTTCCCCTCCTCTCTAAGCTATAAATAAGCAGAAGGAGGAGAAGATAAGGGTGGATTTTTCTCTCTCTGGCTAAGTTGCCCCTCTCTTGTACCCATTCGATCTCCCTTTAGAGACCCTCAAGCTTTGTAAGGGAAGAGATTCGATTAGTGGATTCAAATCGCCTAGACGGCGTCGTGATTTTCCCCCGGACACTCGGGTTTTCACGTAAAAAGTATCATCCCATTTCATTCTATTTTAACATATTTTTTGCATCAACATATATATAAACATATATAATTCAAACACGTCTATTTGTTCTGTAGCAGTCATCTGATGTAAGCTATGGGCTGTGAATTGCAAAGATGTTTCAGAGATATGAATATTGTTCCCCAAAGGTCTTGAACAAAAATGCAGCATATTTATTCGTAAATTTTTAATTTAATAAAATTAAAATTATATTGAATGACAATATTTTTATTAAAAATTATGTATATCATAAAATAATATTAGTCATTATATTAAGATTTATAAAAAATATGATAAAGTTAGTTATTAGTTTGATACGAGTATAAAATGTGAAATAAAATTAATTTTTTATTTTGTATGTATAATATAAAATATAATTAAATTTTAATGTTAAAATTTACATATATATAATGTGAATGCCAGACTAAAATTAACATTACTAATAAATACATAATATATAAGCTTATATGTATAGATATTTTGAAATTTCTGCATCATACTTGAGAATATTATACATACACACATATACATATAAGAAAAATAATACAAACAGTGAGAACATTTCTAAATGAAGAAAAATCATATTCTATTTCATATTTATGAACTTCCAAAAAAAAAAAAAAACAAAGTGAAGGATTAAGGGTAGATCTATTAGTTTCAAAAAAAAAAACTATTAGAGCTATTTATTTCACCTATCTATTTTAATTAAGTTAATATTAACTAAGCTTATCAATTATTTAATATACAAATTCCACTGACTAATAAATTAGTTGTATTTTATATCATATATAAATTTTAAAATAAATAACTAGCACTATCTAAATTGGTATTTCAAAATAATTATAATTAATAAATTTAGCAAAGGCAGTAGTCACCCTTGCTATTGGTGACCTTTTATTATTAGAATTCGCCCCTATTACAAGCAACTTTTACTTTTATTAATTTTTTTAAAATTATAATTTTATTTAAATATTTGAATATTCTATTATACAAAATTAACTGTCTTATAAAGTGATCTTATTTACAACTTAAATTAAATATTAGTATTTATTAACGGTTAAATCTATTTATACAAAAAATTTACTAACAAGCCAACACAATAAAATTGAATACAAGTACTGAAGGGTCAAGGAGAAAATTTTGTACAAAGAAATTTAAATTTTACATCTTGAACTAAAAAAATTATTGAAAAAAAATTGTTATAAGTAATGATTGATGTGTATTTATGGATTAACAACATAGCTAAGTAATTATTTTTAGAATTTATTAAGTTTTTTATAAGTACTTAAAAAATAAATAAATAAGATTTAGATATTAATAATAAGTTTATTTTAGATAATATTTATAATTAATTTAAAATATCTTTAATTTCAATTAAACATAAATATAAATAAAAAAATTAAATTAATATTTTATTTTAAAAATTTTAGTTTTTGTTTATGCTTTGCAAATACTTATTAAATTTAAATTATATTTCTTAATTAATATTTTAGATTTTTAAAGTAATTTGAATGATAAAAAGTATATTCTTTACAATTTGAAATATCTTAAAAATATTTTTTTATAAAACTTAATATTTAATTAATGTATAAATTTTTTGATATTTATATATGTAATGAGAAATAAAATTTAGTTGCATTTAAATGATATATTTATTTAATCTTTTAAAGCTTTTAAAAATTATTCTAAATTTAAAAAAAAGTTAATAAATACTAATAGTAGTTGCCGGTACTGCTTGCATAGTAGAAAAAATTGGGAAAATAGAATTCTATTTGTTATATTCTAAAGATGACTACATTTTATACCACAATTTTATCTTAAGAAAATATTTAATATTCATTCTTTTGGATAATTTTAATATTCTAAAAATATATTTAAATAATTAAATAAAATTATAATTTTAAAAAATAAGAAAATCAACAAGAAGTTACCCATATTACGAGTGACTTTTTATCTTAACGACACATTAACGGCAGTAAAAATATGTCTCATTTACTTTTTTTAATCGTACTTAATTTTTTAATTAATTAATTAATCATACTTATTTTAAAAAATCATCACACTATCTTCACGTTTTTTAAAATAAAAATTTATTATGGCCCCTCTCAATTTCAGATTTGTTTTGGCCTATTTAAAGTTTAATAACACACAGGTCCACATTTTTAAAATTATAACATCGGGGTTCCTAAGTTTTAATAAATTATCAAATAAATCCTTTTTTATTCTTTTTTATTAAAAATCTTTTAAAATTACTATTATACCCCTTCTCCTTTCTCTCTCCTCTCGATCCCCAGCATGTGGCCGCGCGGCGCTAGGATTGGGAAGAGAGAGAGAGGGAGGGGTATAATGGTAATTTTAAAAAAGTTTAATAATAAAAAAATAAAAAAATGATCAATTTGATAATTTATTAAAATTCAGAGACCCCGATGTTATAATGTGAACTTGTGCGTTATTAAGCCTTAAACTCACATACTTAAATATAATTTACCCTATATATATATATGTTTTTTTTATACTAATATACGAAGACCTTTTATATGCAGCAAAAAGGGGTCGAGAACCACTAAAAAAGGGGTAAACAACATGAAGCAGCAACATTATGCTATCATAAAATTTTTAAAAATTGAATAACATAAATATGTTAGATATTAAGATAAATCCAATAGATAATTTATTGACAAAGAAATCAACCAACCAAAACTAATCAAAGCTCATCAAAAGGGAGATCATTAATAGTAACACGCATGAGCTGAGTGGTGAATAGAAAATTCACAATTTTGATTTAACATACTGTAAAAAGAAGAAGTCCCGAGAGACAGCAGAATACAGAGAGCTAAACCTAATGATTAAGACTTAATTGAGAGTGATTAGCATCCAGAAAAGTATACAGAGGTTTAAGGTGGTTCAGGAATAAATTTTCCTATGTCCATCGGATTGTCAGTGAGAAAGTTTTCATTAAAAATAAAGAAATTTTGGTCAGAAGACCAGTACAAGGATCTTAGAGGGAGAGAGGAAGAGAGCTCTTATATCTATAGCTTCCCTGCTGTTATACATATGTATATGTGTTTTCTCTTGGGCTCATCTTATCCAGAGGTATTTATTGTTGGTTCCAGTGGATTCCTTGGAAAGGGATGCCACATTCATTGAATCCATACCGATGGTCCAACCATGATTAGCCTCCAGAGAAGTCGAAAACAGTGGATGAAGCATGCGGTGTCTTGAATTTTGCGACACATGAGAATGGGGAACTGTGCGGATAAGGCAATCCGATAGCAATAGCTGTGGCCGATGAAATATCGTGTCCGTTGTTATGGAGATTGCCTTAATTATCATGTCCGATGGTATGGATAGCTGCTGCACTAATCATTGTGGCCGATGTTTGGAAAGGCCAAATCAGTGGAATCGAGGCCCGAGATCTGCAAGGAAAATAGATTAATTAGTGGTAACAGGGGTTTAGAGAGAATTTCTTAGGTGTCACATGTACGGCTGAAATGCAGCGCTAAAGCCACATGTTAACACATACGAAATCTAATTAAAATGATGATGAATATTTCACAATTTGATAAAAATATCTATTGAGATGCCTTATAATATAGGACCTCATGTCAATTTACATTCTTCTCTTTTTTTATGGGCCCATCCTCATAGTGCATATTTATTGAACATTAAGCATTCCAAAAAGTTTAACGTATATACATTAAGGCCTCGTTTAATTAGGGGTAATTTTTTTGCCCAAAATAAATTTCAATTATAAAAATTAATTTTATTTCATATCAAATACAAATATCAATATTAAAATTAAAAGTATTTCACATTTTCACACTTTCTAAATTTTAGGATTTGATTATGCAAGATCAAGATGACACGCAATAAATTTTAGCATGATTACAAAATATCTTTGATAATCTTTACTTAAAATCTTAAAGACATTAGAAATACACATAAACAAAAATTTTAGAAAGTAATCTAATTTATCTCATAAAAAATTACATAAAATAATTTGATTTTCTCCATCGTATATGAATATGATTATAACTTGTATTAATATCCACCAAACTTTTTTTTTGATAGAAATTAATATCCACAAAACAAGACATTTATTGAGGTTATTATACATGAATTGACTGCCTTGACTCAGTTATAGGAGTGGCAACGAAGCAAATCTAAGATAGATTAAACAAAATATATACATGTCTCTTCCATTAAAATATATATATATATATATATATATATATTAATTCATCCCATCTTTCAAACTACCTTTCAATTGAAAGAGTACATAAGCCTTGACAGCTATTGATTCATTTTTAACATTAGAATAAAAAAAAACGATAGCCATAAAAATCTAGGCTTATGTACTCTTTCAATTGAAAGGTAGTTTAAAAGATGGGATGAATTACCTATATGCCATACTATTTAACTTTATTTATGCATTACACATCCATTCTAAGTTAATTACTATTGACGTAGGATGTAGGAGATCTCAAGAAACACCAAAAAAGAGAGAGAGTTCCGGGAGACGGCGGCGCACAAAGAGGTAAGCCTGTTAGTGGAGGCTTAAGAGGGAGAGAGCAAGAGAGTTTGAGGTATCCAAAAGAGCATACAATAATTTAAGGTGGTTCAGCGAGGAAGTCCCCTACGTTCACCGAGCGGTCAGCGAAGAAGTTTCACTAATAGGAAAAGGTAGCCGTGAAGGCTAATATAAAGAACTTACAAGAGGAAGAGAGAGAAAGAAGGAGAACGAGAGAGCTTTTCTTGTTCTCAAGCTCCTGCTTTACAATAGGTAATAAAGGAAGGATTTTGCTCTTCCTAGGGCGAGTCCTCTCTTCTTTTCTGATCTGATCCGTTCTCCTCCTCTTTGAAACCTATTCCTTGGTATTTGTAGGCAGCGGATGGTGCAGCTTTATCCTGATTTTCGAGAAGAAAAGGACAAACAAGTCCTGGACCTATGCTGCTTTGTCGGCCACTGGAGAGACCAGAGTCAGCCAAAAAAAGAGCTTGACCTTTGGATCTCGGTACTGCTTTTAGGGATTCGTGATGGCTGTAGCACGCGAGTTCTTAATTTGCGTGACTAGAAGAAGCATGCTGCTTTGGCAACGGTGCAGCCAGAGCACGCTGTCAGTGATAGGTATAGCTGAGAAACATCGTGCCCAATGTGGTTGGGAGAGCTGTTTGAACAAGGGTCATGCTGGATGTTTGGAAGGCTCCGGGAGAACTGTTTAAACAAAGGTCATGTAGGATGTTTGGAAGGCTCCAAACCTCACTCACGAGGTTTGGGAGGCTCCAAATCTCACTCGCGAGGTTCCAAACCTCACTCACGAGGTTTGGGAGGCTCCAAATAGATTCAAAGATTAATGCATGATATTTCAAGATGGAGCGCCACGGCTGTGATGCAGCACTGAAGCCACATATCAACAATTACGCTATGCACACTCAAAATATTATAAAATCTTACATACTCACAATTTAACTTGTTTTCATTATAACGAGTAATCATAATTTTCTAATAACATAATTATAGTTAGATTACAAAAAATCTGAGCCGTTCATTATATTATTTTAAGGATATTTCAATATATTTTGAGTGAAAATTCTAAAACCTTGATATTTAGGTGGTAGTAAGGGAATGAGACATCCGTGACGTAAATTGATTTTAGAACAGATCAGTGCTTTAATGTGGCATTGAGGAAGAAAAAATATGTACTATTAAGAGTAAAAATATAATTTTAATGATTTACTAACGAAGTATTTTTTTTCAAATAAATTTTAACTAAGTTTTAACTCAAATGTGTGTATGTAAGCTTTATAATATTTTGAGTATGCATAGCGTAATTAAATAAGAATAAATGAATAATGTATAAATAAAGCTAAATGGTGTGTCATCTAGGTAAATATATAACAGGATGAGTCTTTCTTTTATCCAAATTAATTGATTAATATTTTCTCCATAGGAGGCAACTGTGCTGTAAGAAATAATTAAATTTTTATTTTGTATAACTATTTTTTATTTCGATAGCAAATTTTAATTTGTATTTGTATAAACATTCTGCTACTTTAAGATTTTTTTTTGAGAATTTATTATTTCAAATAAACATATTTATTTTATAAATATGTATTTTTGTTGTTGTATATATAAGGAAAATAAAAATAATTATTAAAGATATTTTTAATATCATTTCTAGCTATATTCTTTTTGCTAAGTCCAGCATGCTCACACATTGTAAATTATAGATTCTCGAACAACTCGGCACTCCGTAACCCAAACACAATAATTTTTAGGGATAATTACTTACATGTCACACAATTTAGTTTTATTTATGTCTTACTCATCCATTCTTAGTTAATTACGCTATGCACACTCAAAACATTATAAAATCTTACGTACACACATTTGAGTTAAAACTTAATCAAAATCTATTTGAAAAAAAAAATATTCTGTTAGTAATCATTAAAATTATATTTTTACTCTTAATGCTATATATTTTTCTCTTCCTCAATACTACACTAAAGCGCTGATTTGTCCTAAAATTAATTCACGTCGCGGATATTTTCTTTCTTTGCCGCCACCTAAATATTAAAGTTTTAGGATTTTTCACTCAAAATATATTTAAATACTCTTAAAATAATATAATGAATGGCTCAAATTTTTTGTAATCTAACTATAGTTAGGTTATTAAAAAATTATGATTACTCATTATAACAGAAATAAGTTAAAATGTGTATATGTAAGATTTTATAATGTTTTGAGTGTTCATAGCGTAATTAACTAAGAATGGATGGATAAGACATAAATAAAATTAAATTGTATGGCATGCAAGTAATTATCCCTAATTTTTAATTAGATATTTTAGTAAATATATTGTTTTCTAACTGCAGGTATATAACATATGAATTCCCGTAATTAACTTAAAAAAATTATTTATTAGTTACTAAAAATAACAGAAAAACTGCGGAAATACTATTTTTCTCAAATTAAACGCTCTTATACCCTAATATTTCGCTTTGTCACTATTGGCCAAGAGTATTTTCTAAAAGGGAGCTGCTATTGCCCCCCCCGACACCACCCCGGCCCCACCCCCTTCTCCTCCCAATTTTTAATTTTGCCCTCTTTCTTTTATTTGATTTATTCAATATATTTTTCTTACTTATTAATTTAATTAATTAATTATTTCTTAATATTTTTTTACTTTATTTATTTAATATTTTAGATCTTTTTTATTTTTAAATTTTTAATATTAAATATTTTATTATTAAATTTATACTTTAAATTTTTTATTCCTACTTCAATTATTCTATTCCTTTAATTATTTTTCTCTTTATATTTTATTTAACATTATTTATTTAAATTAGGATTTTTTTTTGCAATAATTTTTCATTTGTGGTAAAAGCAATTATATATATAACTTGCAAACAAATATATTTTTCAAAATAAACTCAATATTATTTTAGACATGTTTAGGGAAGAGTATATGCAATAATACAAAAAAAAGATACACCAAAATATATAAAAAATACAAATTCTAATCAATATTTCATCCAAATTCTGCCTCCGGACCGTTAGGTCCTGTACCCGTTATTTCATACTACAAATTAACACGTGTTATATAACGAGCTGCCCATCCTTTAGCTTCGTCAGATGAATGATTCCGCCACCACGTTGGAAAGGATGTAAGAAAACTTGCACGAAGTGCCGACCAACATGGGCGATAGCTATTTTCCGGCGCTCTTAGTCTGGAACTGGAGGAGACCTTAATGGCAAGTGAGTAAAACAACTCCAATTATTCTGACCAAATGTATGCAGTACAAGGTTGTAGTGCGGCTATCGCCCTAAATCCACAGTGACCGTCAGGTTCAACGTCAACAGTATGAGAAATATAACGCTGCATAACTACAGGTAACTGCTCAATGTAGGTATCACGGATGGGTGAAATTGGAGAGTGATCATGGGTCGACTGAGTATTGCGAACCCCCAACCCTCTCCCACGTCCTCTCCTTCGTGATGTTGCATTCGTTTGAGTGGCCTTAGATCCTGAAGTGATTAAATCTGCAAAAGAATGTATGCGACGTCTTCTTTGCTCATCTTTGCCTGTAGGTCGACCTCTATGTTCTGTTTTAACGTGATTACAAAATATATTTGATAATCTTTAATTAAAAATTTGATAGAGAGAAATTTTAATAATATAAATATAAGAATACTTAGTTTAATATTATTATTATGCTATGCTATATTTCTTAAATAAATTGATTATCTAATTCGATAATATATTTAAAAAATATTATAAAAAATTATAAAATTATCAATCTAAAATAAAATTTGAATCAAAATTTTAAGATTCAATCGAAACAATTGAATTTCGATAATTTCGAATTAATTTTAATAAAAAAAGATCCTAACAAATACTGAGTTTTGGATAAAATGAAACTCGTAGTTTCGACAATTTTAATTAAGTTTTGATAAAAGCTGAAACTTAACCGAAATTCAGTCAAAAATGACGAAACTCATTTTTCTTTAAAAAATAATAGTAAATAAATATCATTAATAAATTTAATTTTAAATTAATAAAATTTAAATAATTTATAAAAAAAATCAAAACTGCCAATACCGAACCTACCGAAATCAAAATTTTCATCTTATGATCAAAACAGAAACCAAAAATAAATTTGGGGGATTTACATACAAGACATTGAATTCATCACAAATTACGCATTTCACTATCATTTAGTAAATATTACACATATCACACTCTGCTTATGAATTTTACATTTCTATTGTAATAATAGCCAACATAAGCAAAGTGTGATATGCGTAATATTTACTAAACGATGGTGAAATGCGTAATTTATGATGAATTCAATATCCTGTATGTAAATCTCTCAATAAATTTTAAAACCTTGATCTAGATGATACTAAATATCACTCTAATTATAATAGAGAGCAATAATATTAATTTAATTTATTAAAATTTCTAATATAATATTTTAAAATAATATGTTAAGTAGAACATAAACTTTTGGTAGGATTAATAATTGAATAACATAACATTAATAATTAAATAATATTAATATTCATTAAATCAAAGGTCTTTTACATCTCTAATTTATTTCAGCGTACCAAGGTTATCTGGCCTAAAAGAAATGCTCTAAAAAAAAAAAAACTTCAGGAGAAAAAAGAAAACGCGATATTTTAATCAACAATCGCTTTGACATAGGGATCTCAATTGCGTCACTTTTCATACAGAAGAAGTTCTACGGCAGTAGACAGCAAGCAGCGCTCTTCACTTCCGCCAGCCTCTCTTCATCGTCTTCTTCCAGCCACCGCGTGTACTCCGTGTGGACTCCCATTCTACGTAGCTCTCTTTTCCAAGCAGCAGCTCTCTCTCTCTCTCCACCCCCATATATAAAACCAATCTCTCTTCAGTTCCGACTCTTCTTCTCCTTCCTCACAAACCCAACAATTGGCCTAATCAACAGGCCGATCATGTCCTCCCTGTACCACTCACCGACAGCGGCCGCCTTAGCCACCTTCCTCCTATTCGCATCCCTCTCCCTCACAACTCCCATCTACACTCACAATAGTCTCCAGCTCAGATCTAGACGAAGCCTCCTATCGTTGGGCGAGGACGACGATCTCGATTCTTCAATCTCCAAATCAAAGCTCCCTCCAAAGAAGAAATCCGTCTCAGAATACCCGGACACCAGCGACAAACCGAAAACCCTTAAAACCAAGAAAACCAATTCCACCTCATCTTCTTCCTCCCCAGTAATCTCTACTTCCGCCAGCAAGACCAAGCTCAACAAAACCTTATCATCGGCGGCCGCCGCCGCCGCAGACGCCGTTTCCAAGCTCAACAGAACACTCACAGGCACCAAATCCAAGCTCAATAAAACCACCACGGCCCTTGCCATCAAGGCAAAGCTCAATAAAACCATCATCACGGCCAAGAACACCACCACCAAGCTCCCCAAACTCATGAAGCCCCTCAAATCCAACTCCACTAAAATCTCCCCCAAATCCGATTCTTCAAAAACCGTCAAATCCGACTCCCCGGAAATCCAGAGACCAAAATCCCTAAAATCGGTGCCAGTTACTCAGAAGAAGCTGGATGAGAAAGATCCGCCTACCTCGAAAGCCAATCCCGTTCCCAAGCCGAAACCGAAGCCATCACCGGCGAGCTGGCTCGACGAAACAGACGTCATCGGCGATGAAGACGATATCATCTCGGAGTTCCGCGATCTCCCGTCGCGGCTCCATTCAGCGCTCGTTCCAGACCTCGAGAAGCTCTCCACCACCTCGAAGCTCTACCTATCGAAAACCCACCGCGAGATCGCCGCAGGAGTGAAGCCCTTCGTGGGGAAGAAGTACGCCCCCTCGATCGCCTCTGCTGCCTCGGCGGCCCTCATCGTCCTCCCCCTGGTTCTGGTCACCGCCCTCTTCCGCCACCTCATCCGCATCGGCAGCTCGGCGTCACTCCAGCGCGCCCTGCTCTTCGTCCAAGCCTACCTCGCCATCTACTTCGCTACGCTCTCGCTCACTGCGGTGGTGACGGGACTCGAGCCGCTGCGCTTCTTCTACGCTGCGTCCCCGAGCGCGTACGCGTGGACGCAGGCCGTGCAGACGTTTGGCTATGTTGTGTACCTTGTCGCGCAGCTGATCGCGATGGTGGTCGCGTTCTCGGCCGGTGAGGGGAAGGGAGCCGCTGGGAAAGCGGTGGTCCTGGCCCAGATGCTACTGGGCTTGGCGGTGGGAATGCATTACTATATCACGGTGTTCCACCGTGCGGTCGCCGGAGAACAGCCGCGTGCTAACTGGCAGGTGCACGGGGTCTACGCGGCCTGCTTCCTCGTGATCTGCGCGTTGGGCCGGGCCGAGCGGCGGAAGAAGGCTTACTGGCAGAATGACCGTGGGGACGATGGTAAAAAGAGCTGAGTTGGAGACTGTTCTGTAATTTTCCCGTCACTCTCTGGATATGTTAAGGTAAAGTGGTGTCCGTTGGCGTAATTTCGCCCTAATTACTAAATTATTTTCCATGGCGTGTGTGGTGAGGGGGGCAGAACGGGGAAAAAATTACTACACTTGTTTGGGAGAATCCCATTCGATTTTTTTTTTTTTCCTTTTTTGTAAGTCTGGTAAGTGAATTAATTTATTTTAGCAACGTTCTTGCGATTTATGTGAAATTCCATATTAGCCCAACAAGCAATAAATCACCGACATGGCTCTTTTGGAAGTTATATTGCTAGTTCATGACTTTTATCATAAAGTTTAATGCCTTGTTTGGTAGCTTTGGCTAATTATTACAGTCTTGGTGAATTTTATTTTGGGATACCTATATGTCACACTATTTAATTTTATTTATGTGTTATCTATTTATTTTTAGTTAATTATGTTATCCACACTCAAAATATTATAAAATCTTACATTCACACACTTTAGTTAAAACTCAGTCAAAATATATTTTTACCCTTAACGGTATATATTTTTTTCTTCCTCAATGCCACACTACTAATTTATCCTAAAATCAATTCACGTCGTGTCTCATTCCCTTGCTACCACTTTAACATCGAGATTTTGAAATTTTCACTCAAAATATATTTAAATATTTTTAAAATAATATGATGAATGGCTCAAATTTTTTTATAACCTAACTATAATTAGGTTATTAAAAAATTATGATTACTTATTATAATATAAATAAATTAAAATATGTGTATGTAAGATTTTGTAATATTTTGAGTGTACATAGCATAATTAACTAAGAATAGATGGATAATATAAATAAAGTTAAATGATGTGACATGTAGATAATTACCTCTTTTATTTTTTATTTTGGAGCATTTATTTATTTATTTATTATTATTAATTTTTAATTTTTTTTCTCAAATATCATTATTTTCTCACCCAAATTGAGAATTATAATAGTATTTATAATTGAAACTTAAAATCTCCTGATTTCGAGCAAGCTCTCTCTCCATAAAACAAGAAGAAGCATCATGTTTTTATTTTATTGTGTTCATTAAAATAACATATTGATATTTTTTATATAGACAATTAAAAGTAATTTTCGACTTTCATACAATCTAATGATTAAGCTAAAATGTTGATACAATGTAAGATAAAAAAAATACTAATTCAATAATAAAAATTTTAACTATATATTAATTTCTTTATGTATATTCTTTTAAAAAACACTTCTTTTGATTATTTATAAAACAATGAATCAAATGGTGGCTTAATTATTTTGTACCATATTTATAATTATTATTTTTATTTTTCACCCTTTGTAATTTTAATTTATTTATTTAATTTTATTTTTCACTGTGCATAAGTATTTCAAGGTTAACAAAAGTAGCTTTAAACGAAGAGGCAGTATACTCAATTTGTGATTATACTCAAGAGCAAAAGCGACATACTTATATTTTACATAACAATATTTCATTTTTTGTATAAGTTTTAAAATGAAAAATTATTTTTAACTATAAGCATATATTAAGGTAATACAATTTACATTCTCGAATTTATTTGATTATATAAACAAATTTCAAATAAAATATCATCATTTGAATATCATTTAATTATATTAATCCAGTTTGTAACATTTTCGTTTATTGAAAATTCACTAAATTTTTATTTCAAAAAAATTTACTAAATTTCTTCAAAAAAATTATTAAATTTTAAATTTTATTTGAGATTTTTTTATTTGTGATTGTTAATTTTAAAAATTTTAAAACTGCCACATTTGAATGTGAGTGTGTTTTGGGATATTTTAGAATTTTTTTGAAATAAATAAAAAGTTATTTTAATATTATAATATTAAATAAAAATATTTTATAATGAAATTTATATTAGATATAATAAAATATAAAATGTGTAATAAAATTAATTTTTAATATTAAAATTTATATAAAACATAAAATAAAGTATATTATGTGAAATAAGTATAAAATATTAATAAAATAAATTTTTAAAAAATTTGATATCTTTTTTAAACTAGTACTAAATAGGAATAGAGATTTCTTATTAAAAAACCTAAATTAGAATATTATTTTATTAAGAATTATATATAGTTTTAATAAATTTAGTTATTAGTTAGGGTATAATATAAATTATAATTTTGGTATGCACGTAAAATATGAAAGAAAATTAATTTTTTATTTTAAAATATATAAATAATGTGAAATATAATTAAATTTAAAATTAATGGTAATTAGATTCCTATAATTTAGGTTTATATGTAATTAGGTCTCTTTAGTTTTTATATTAATGTAATTAATCATTTAATTTGAGATAATATGCAAATAACTTCGTTAATATTCATAGAGAAACTTAGTGAATAATTCAAATTAGCAGATTAGTTTGATTAATTTAAAATTACATAAATATTTTAGATACACATTAGTCTAATCTAATATAATAATTAGAGAAAATAATTTTTGTGGGGTACATTTAAAAACTTTATTCCAAATCTTATACTAAAATATTCGAATCGAGAATTTTGATCTAGGATGTAAAATAAAATTAATTTTTTATTAAAAATTATTGAATATGTGAAGTAAAATAATATTTTTTTTATATTAGAATTTATGTAGAATGATTAAAAAAAAATTAATATTATTATTGTTGTTTTTTAAATTAGTATTATTTTAGTTCTAATTTAGTCTTGATTTAGTCCTCGCGTCAAGCAGGGTCTTCATCAGATTGCCGGATAAATTTATAAATAGTTGATAATAAAAATATTAGTAACTTAGTATAGTATTTAATCATCCCTAATTTGCAAAATATTCTTCCCAAAAAAAGGAAAATTGCAAATATTAAGGGGGTTAATTACATACATGCCACTGAGCGGGTTAGCCGCTGGCTCATTCCGTCATTCGCAACTCTTTCATAGGTCAATCACTGGGACCCGACAACCGTTGATTTCACCGATACCTTCCAATCTGACGGTGGAATTCTGTCGGTGAAGCAGCTGTCAAATGGCAGTTCTGTGGGCCCATGGAATGTAGATCCCAATTTTCAGGCAAGTTGTTCGGCTCGGTCCCACTGAACCAAAAACCAAAAACAGGCTCCGAGTGAACCATATGACTAGGCTGAAGATCAAAAATCTCTTAAAAATTAAATTAAATTTTAAATCAAATCGAGTTTGATTCGATTTAAATGAGTCGACAAGTTTATATTTATGGACAAATTTATCTTATATTCAAGAAGAAGTTTGTTTAGAGTATTAAAATATGCTAAAAATAATATATTTATATGTAATTTCATAAATTTTGCTCATTTTTAATAAAGATGACAAGGTTAAATATAATAAATAAAAATAGATTAAATATTCATAAACAGATACGTAATAACTTGGTTTGTCGTTAAATTATGTAAAGTAATTTATTTATTTGATATTATAAGATTATAGCCCATTATAATTTATTTTTGGAGGGCTTTCGTTCAATATTATCTCAATATTATATTATATTATTTAAAAAAATAATTATTTAATTTAATAATATTTATAAATAACTTTTTATAAGATTATAAAATTATTAATCAAAAGATAATATTTAGACATCATAACATCTAGATTAAATGACATAATACTAAAATAACAATGAACTAAATGCTTTATTAGATTGATGAAGCAATAACAACGTTAAGAAAAGCAAGCAGAACATTAATTTATAGATAATTTTGATTAATGTTTGTGAACATTAGTAAAAATAAATAAACGTATTTGAGAGAGACAATATTCAACATCATATATTGTACATAATAGCTAGTGAAACGAATAGTTTTCCCCATTAACAAAAGAAAAGTTATAAACTCCTTTAATTAAAAATTAGAAATGGTTACAGTATCTCACTTGTCATGATAAAATAAAAGAAAAAAATAATTAAATAACACTCTAACCCAAAAAATACTAATGTAAATTAAAAAATAAACAAAAAGAAGAATGATCCCAACTATTTACATTCTTATAAATATACAACAACAACAACAACTGGGGTCGGCTACATGAATCCTTTGTTTCCATTGCGCTCTATCAGTTACCAAATTCTTATCTAAGTTTAAGTAACTAAGATCACTTCTTATAGTTTCTTGTTGTGTCTTCTTTGGTCTTCCTCTTCCTCTTTGTATATGGGCAAAATCCAATAACTCAATTTTTCTAACTGGAGCTTCAATCGTCCTACGATTTAGATGTCCAAATCATCTAAGCCGACTTTCTCTAAGTTTATCCTCAATTGGTATAACATTCTTATAAGTATATCATAGAGAATTTTCAAAAAGATAATATAAAAATTCTTCTTAGTTCTCTCAAACTATATTCAGTATATCACAAGATCTGACAATCTAATCACTTGATCAGATAGTTCAATCCTAGTTCGATCAATCGTCAGATCGACCTTCCCTCGCGACATTCTATTATTCCCATGGTACGAAACTATCACTCATCGGATGGTCAGGATCATTCGTTGCCACCACTGAAGCAGAGATCATGCTCCATACCTCATCAATGTGCTGTTTAAATTCATTTACATATCTGTAGATAAATGTGTAAGTCAACAATAACATATAACAGAGAGGTTTATTTCCATTTATTCCTAAAGTAGAGCCCATCCTCCATCAGTGAACCCTTTGGAGTAGGGCTGGCAATTTTATTAGAGAATCGAAAATCGCACGAAATTTACTCGATAAAAAATTCAACTCGAAATCAATTCAAGTCATTTCGAGTTTGGCATGACTTGTTCGAAAAAAAATCGAACTTACTCGAAATAAAATTATTTATTATATTATGAAAGAGTGGCACATTGAAAATTGAAAATGGAAAAAAAAAATTAATTAAAGTGTAACTATTTTAAATATGTTTTTTTATTATGTAATTTAAATTTATTCAACAACTGAAATCGATTTGAAATCGACTCGAACTCGAGTTAAATTGAGTCGAGTTGACTCGACTCGAAATGATTCGAGTTCGAGTCGATTTTGAGTCTCATTGAAATCAAAATTTTGAGTTCGAGAATATTGAAACTCGCTCGAACTCGACTCGATGCCGCCCCTACTTTGGAGAAAGGAACAAAGGGGCTTGAATTGCAATCATTAATATGCTTCCTAGCCCATGTGATGACTTTGGGACCATGCGGAGTCAGACATTTGGCCCAGCATGATAACACCTATATTTAAATATTTAAGATAAATTGCATTCAAATTCCTGAAGAATATCACAATTTATCCTAATTTTTTTAAAATTTTTAATTTAAATTCATAGGATTGTAAAAACATAATAATTTTAATTCTAATTAAAACATAATTATTAATTTTATACTAATATATTATAAAATTATTCTCATTTATTAAAATTTAAAATATAATTTTAAAATATTTATATTTTAATTTTTAATACAGAAAAAATAAGAAATTAAATTTTAGATTTTTATTAAAATTTTAAATAATGATAAAGATAGAGTGATGTAATAGTCTTTTAGCATATATAAAAGATTTAAACTAGTCAAAAACTATTCAAATTTTATATTTTTATTAAAAAAATTAATGAAATAATAAAATTCTAAAAAAAGAACTAAAATTGTAAAGCTTTTATAACTTTAGAAACCCAAATAAAAATTCAGAAAAAAATTAGAACTAATTTGTAACGCTCAATTATGGTAGAAGAAATGATGATTTATGAGAGCACTTATATAAACTACCTGATTTCAATCAAACCATAGACTCTAAGGCCTCGTTTGGTTCGAGCTTTTTTTTTAGACATGAAAAAATAATAATTTTATTTTTTAAATTTAACGGAAGAGAAATTTATTTTACCATTAGAAAATATGTAAAATGTGAAATACTTTTAATTCTGATATTCGTATTTGTATTAGATGTGAAATAAAGTTGATTTTTATAGTTGAAATTTGTGTTGGGCAAAAAATTCCCCTCGAACCAAACGAGGCCTAAGGGAGCGTTTGGTTCAGTGTTATCTCAATGTTATGATATGTTATCTTTAAAAAATAATTGTTTGGTTTAATAACATCTTTAAATAACATTATGATTAATTACAAAAATGCCATTACATGGTGACATCTAGATGTCACCCCAAATTGGGCGACATCTCAAGATAACACCGTCAATTTGTCATTATAATATCAATAACTTCCAACTAAATAAAAATTATTTGGATAGCATTGATATTTTCTAATATCATAACATTGAACCAAACAAATATTCATTGATTAATAACAAAGACATCTAGATAATATGACATCTAAGGAGGCGTTTGGTTCGATGTTATCTTGGTGTTATGTTATGTAATGTAGATGTCATGATATCTAGATGTCATTTTTTGAAATAACACTGAATCAAACGCCCCCTAAAATACTATTTATTTGGAGAAAAATCAAGGGGCCTAAGCTCAACCTAAGACTCAAATAAGTAGACGCCATTCCTAAAAACTTAGAACAATAGAACTTATATCAATACCATAACTTTGAACTAACAATATGGGATACCAACTCGTATATATCTTAACAAAACTTTGGAGCTTCCTCACACTCGGTTCAACGTGATTAACTCTAGGATGATAGTTTTGGCGAGCATTTTCCAAATTCAAATTGTTCCTCTATTGTTCGATGAATGAATCTTCTCTCGCTCTTGATCTCGGGTAACGTTTTAGAAACTATTGCTCGAATCAGAAGAATTGGTCTTGTAGCCGAATGCATCACCATATGGGACGATAGAATAGATCCCAGAGCACTGAAAATTCACCTCTAGGAATTAATCCTCTGAAAGAAATTCACATCATGCTGATAAATGATCAATTTATAACAAAATTCAGTTTATGTTACATGTAACAAACATCCAAATGTATGAACTTCTAATAAAATTACGCTCTGTAATTTTAAGATCCGCGCAGGGCCCTGTTTGGCGTGAGGACCAAATCAGAACCAAAATAATACTAATTTAAAAAACAACAATAATAATAATAAATAAAAAATTTTAATCATTGTACACAAATTCTAATATAAAAAATTATTATTTTACTTCATATACTCAATAATTTTTAATAAAAATATATACTTTATTTCATATTCTAAATCAAAATATTCGAATCTAAAATTTTGATTTAAGATGTTAAATAAAATTATTTTTTTTATTAAAAATTATTAAGTATGTGAAGTAAAATAATATTTTTTTATATTAAAATTTATGTAGAATGATTAAAATTTTTATTTATTATTATTATTATTATTAATTTTTAAATTAATATTATTTTAGTCCTAATTTAATCATCACGCCAAACAAGAAAACTGCAAATCTATATAATGCTGCAATAAAGCCAGCCGTTCACAATAAATGCAACCGGGATCCTCTCAGAGCTGATGGTAATCTGCTTCGTGAACCAAAATGATTTTAGTTCCAACTGAGTCAATTGACTCTGACTCAACTCAACTCAACACGATTTGTTCCGTCAACTCAGCACTCGACCCAACTATGACAACTCAACTCAGCCAATGGCTTGACTCGACTTAGCCAATGGATCGTCTCAACTAGAATTGACTTGGCCAACAAATCAACTCAGCTATCGCAACTCAGCTCAAATCAACTCGACCGACCCAAATGATTTAACTGGACACAACTCGGATGACTAGCTGACTCAACTCAACTCCTTGACCGGGCTCATCTTAACTCATCTCAACTCGGTTGTCACTAGACCAACTCAAATCAGTAGTCTCGGCTAGACTTGGCTCGGCCATCTTGACTCGACTCAACTGAGCTGGACTCAGCCGATTTGACTTAACTCAGCTGTCGACTCAACTTAACTCGACTCGACTCGGCTCAATTCAGCTTACTAGACTCGGCTAGGCTGGCTCAACTTAATTCGGCTGACTCGGGCGTTGACTCGACCGAATCGGTCATTGACTCGGTTGTCGACTCGGCCAATTTCCGTTGATTCGGCTAGTTAATTCAGCCGTCGGCTCAACTTGGCCGACTCAGCCAATCACTCGGCCAGTTAACTCGGCCGAGTCGCTCAACTCAGCAGTTAACTCAGCCAACCCGACCTTTGACTCTGACTCGGCCGACTCGGCTGTTGACTCGGGTAGTTAACTAGGCCGAGTTGGCTCAACTCAGCCATTGACTCGGCCAGTTAACTCAGCTGAGTCGACACGGCTAAGACGAGTTGCCTGCCAAGTCAACTCATCTGGAACGAGTTGATAGTTGGCTCGACTGAACCCTACCAAATCAACTCGACTCAGCTTAACTTGGCTCAATTCAACCCGCTTGGTCGACACCACTCTGCCGACTCAATTTAACTTCATTGCCTCAACTCAGCCAACTCGACTCAACCGACTTAGCTTGGACTAACCAACTCAATATTCAGCTCAACTCAACCGAGTCAACTTGATTCAGCCAATTAAACACATGGGGTCGATCTCTCGCCCAATTTCCTCTCTGTCTGGCTTCGCTGTGGAGATCCGATAAAAAATGAACATTCTCAAGAGGTGAGCTAACTTCTACATTGAGTGAGCTATCTCCTCTTCTAACACCAATAGAATACTCCTTCATCCAATCACATCTTGTTGCTTTCTAGTCAACTTCTACTGCTCCTGTATTCCATATACGTTGTCGTGTTCATCATTTTTAAGGTACCCACAACTACAAACTCTTGTACCACTTGCTGCTCGAAAATTCTGATGAGCTTGTTGTTGATGTGAAACTAATCTTCTCACAAGATCTTATACTTGAAAACAAATGAAGAACAAATAGTTTTGATGTGTTTAAACTATGAAGTTGCCATAAGCCAAAAAAAACTAGTTATAAATTTGGACGTTTTGAGCTCCTACACTAATGAGTTACTAAAGTATAGACAAATTCTAGGTGGCTAACAGAGAAGAATACTTATCTACTATGTTCTTTTTCTTCTTCTCTTCAAAGACTTTAAAGAGGGTGAACTTATCTCTGTTTCACCATAGTAGCATCACACTGCATTAACATAACTCTTTTGTTGCTCTTCTCTGCTCCTTCATATTAAGAAAAAAAAGGAAATAATTTCTCCTCTAGATTGATGAAAATAACCCTCCATATCACAGCCAAAAGTGGAGATTCCTATATAAGGTCCCGCAGGAGACTGACAAGAACACTCCTTGATAATTGTCTGCAAATCTATAAATCTTCTAGAACACAGGTTCATTTCTCCAAGTGATTCTCTTTTTTAAGAATAGACGCACGAATAACTCCATTAGGTTTTCAGAGTAAAAGCCCCATTAAAGGGCCACCTTCCTTGAGGATATTTGCATTCAAGAACCTCATGTCATCATTTAGGAATTTCATCCATTAAAGACTTACTTTAGCCAGCCAACCTCATCAAAGAGCACTTTCTTTCATAACGGTTCCTTGTTTAGGACGAATAACCTTCTCAAAGAACACCTTCTTTGAGACCATAATTCGAGAAAGCTTTCTTTGACTTCTTTGTCTTTCTCATCATAAAGACGGATACATCAATACACTAAACTGCTATTAGACGTTAATTGCATCACGAATCACAATTCTCATCATCAGTGAAATCGGCCACAAAGGATTGGATGGCTGATGTTACCAAAGCTAGCCCAACCCCAGTAATTCTCCAGAAACAGATAACTGCAAAAATATGCAAGCTTTGTCAAACTCTGCAGCAAGACTATAGATATTATTACTTAATTTCACAAATATACGACAAACTAAGCAAAATTTATAGTTCATGAAAGCACTGTATGTTATAGATATTATTACTTAATTTCACAACTCCTAAAAGCTGGCACATTAAGAAATCATATAAGCTTGGTCCAAACATCACATAGGCATATATGATAACAGCATTTAATTTCATTGAAATAAAATACATAATGTCGCGCATCACTTAAATAAAAGAATCATGTAAGACACATGAACGGAAAGTTTACATTTATTTTCTCAAATTAATCATAAAAAAACCCATGTTTTTATCTTTGGCTCTTTCAACAAACAGTAAAATACACACCAAAGATAGAGTTTAAATTGTACCAAGTACTGAAATTTCAATCAAGTACCAAAAATAACTGAACCAAACTTATGAGAAATAGCATAGAAGAAATTATAGAATGGCATATTAAGAAATCATATAAACTTGGTCTAAACATCGCACAAGCATATCTGGTAATAGCATTTAATTTTATTGAAATAAAATACAAAATGTCATGCATCACTAAGATAAAATAATCATGAAAGACACATGAACTAAAAGTTCACATTTATTTTTTTCAAATTAATTTAATAAGAAACCATGTTTTTATATTTCACTTGGTGGGGACACGAACCAACATTGAATTGGACGATCAGGATGGCGTCATGTGCTGAATTAAAATTCAAATTAATTAGAGCCATTAGAGATTTCTATATTAGCTTTATTTAGATTTGATTTAATTTAATTTAATTTAGAGCAAATTTAAGAGATTTGAAAACTCGTTATATTTGGAGCTATTTTATTTTATTGTAATAGAATTAGTTTCATATTTGCTTTCATTTGTTTGGTATTTTATTTCATGCATTTGATATTATATTTTCAAATTTTTTATGGGGTTTCTCTATATAAAGAGATGGTCTTGCATTATAATAGAAAGTAACATTTAATGAATGAAATTATGTTTGAGCTTTCTCAAAACCTAGATCTAGGTTAAGGAGTCAATATTCCGGTGAAGGAAAGGGTAAAGCTTGCGTCTGGTGAGAATCCTCAAATTAGCCTAGTTACCCACTTTCAAAAAAAAAACCTCCTCTATCCATTGCTCTCTCTCTCTCTCTCTTCGGATCATCCCCGAGCGCATCCAGCACTTTGCACGCTCGCCCACCTTTGAAGCTCGCCCGACTCCGACGACTGCTACCTCCTCGTTCCTCACCTCTGACATGTGCCCACTGCCCACCTTCGCTACCCGCTGCCTCACCGACCAGCACGAGGTGACTAGCCATTTTCTTTGTCGCTCGGCTAGCTACTTCGCCCGAGGAACGTGCCACTCGAGCACGCCGACCTGAGCCACCTATCTCACTTGCATCATTACTACTTGAATTTATTTGATTAACATATAAATTCTTTCACAAATTCAATTAATCTGATTAATTGATTTTAATACGAATTATTTGCTTGACTTGGATTATTTATTTGGCTCTAATTGCATGACCCAATATATATTTCAGTGATAATTACTGTTAGATTTAAGTGTGAGACATATGCTTCAATCTCGGACTTGATTTATTGAATTTAAATTTACGCCCTAATCTAATTTGATAAATTTCTATTTTATCAGACTATCCAGCTTAATTTTAATTTTAAAATATTTTAAATTTGCGGGATTTAAGAATCTTATTTACCATATAATTTATTTAGAAAATATTTTGCGCTTAATTAAAAATAATTTGCTAATTAATTTTGTTTAATATAAATATAAAATAATATTTGCATTATTTTTTGTCCGCATTATGACTCCCTCAACAAACAATAAAATACACATCAGAAAAAGAATATAGATTGAACCAAGTGCTGAAATTTCAATCAAGTATCAAGGTAACTGAATAAAACTCATGAGAAATAGCATTAAAAAATTATAGAACAGTTAAAAAACTTATTAAATGAATATTAAGCTTACAGTTCTAATACTACATATATATATATTCCAGCTCTGCGATGTATCTCATTGGCCCTTGTATTTATGAAAAAGGCAATAAAGAGTAGACAATAGAGCACTTAGAGCGTGTAACGTGCTAGAGGGAGATGGTACAAAATTAGATTCTCAATTAATGCTTGAGAAAAAAAGAAAACCATTAATCATTTACAAAGTGGACTGCTTACAAAAGATGCCGTTAAACATTGAAGGTTTAAGTATGAGAATGCATAAAATTTAGGTCTATCAAAGGGGAAAAAAAATAAAACAGATTTATGCTAAAACAATATAAGCACAATTGTTTTGATTTATAAGCAAATATAAATCAAAATAATGCATTTCAACAATGGTTATTTATTCATAAGTCTCATTTTATCAAGTTCAAAATATTATCACTAATCACAACCAAGATTATCTAACACTAAGTACTCCACATTCTATAGCAATTTAGTGGCGACTGTCATAAATTCCCTTACTAGAAAACTGCATCAGCAAAGAAACTCTACCATAACAAAGCAATAAATCATATATAAGAATCGATTATAAACAATCAGAACAAAACAAAAGCTCTAATTCACCCACTTCTTTTTCATGATCATTAGTGTTTATTAATGATAAAATAATCGAAATGAGACTTATGTGACTTGTAATTAAAGGAGGGAAAAGCTAGTAATAGGAAGGTTCTTATTTACACATCGAATCCAATCAAATATTTTAAAATATGTAATTGATTAATTTACAATGTATATACTGCTTTCAAAATATGTAATGGATTAATTAAAAGGTATCTATTTGTCTCTGAATTTGTCTAATGTAAAAAAACTTTGCTATAGAAATAAATTTTCTCTTTCAAAATATTATAGCAGTAGAATCAAATACAAAGTAGAATTAAAAGTGTGCCCCTCTGTGTGTTTAATCTTTAATAATAAAACGTAAAATTTATAAAAGAATATGCTAGGATATGTTTCATTAAGAGCTAGTCATAAAATGCACATCAAGGATTAGTCATTCAAAAGAGAAAATAGAACATCTCGATGATTGCTACAAGAAATAGAACTAATAGAACAAACCATTCAAATAATATTTAATTTTTAACTTATTGGCAATTCTGATAAAATAAATACCTGCAAACGTTCTCCTAAAGGTTTTTGAAGTAAGATTCAACAACACCATTCAAGAAAACAAAACCATTAATGCAATATCTCTTGTTAAACGTATTCCAAAGGCATTTATAGGCTTTCCAAAGTTTTGTAAAGGTTTGCATAATGACAATCAAAACAAATGACAAAAAATGAATAAAACATCAAAAGCAATCCCACCTTCACATTTTGTTTACTAAGGGAATCCCCGGCATCATTTTGTTGGTTAAAAAATATATATATAATGAACATTTCCTAATATTCCTTAATAAAAAAAGTTGAAGACTAAGTAGAAATTCCCCTCTCATGAAACTGCATTAATTATAGGAACTCTCACATAATGAAACAATAAGAAGTATATAAGAATAGATAGCAAATAATCGGGTATTTAAAGAGCACATCAGGCCGCATCATAGAATCTAAAGACAACCACAAACAGTGGGAACAATAATTAAATTAATGCCAAAGAATGAATAAACAATTAAAAGTGCATCACCTTCACATTAGTTTGCTAAGAGAATTTCTTGCTTTGTTTGATAAAGTTTGATAAAGTCGAACGTTTTCAATTCTAGATAGATAAAGTTTTCAGAACAACTATCAAACTTAATCCATGCAATTCCAGAAAAAAAGTATCAAAAATTAAGATGAAGTTTATGCTTAAGGCGAAAATGGAATCCTTGGAGGTGCATGCATAGGAAGAATAAAGAGGAATTTTTGGTTGATGATAGTACCTGAAATACCTCATGCCGGCTTTACGCGCAGAGGGAGAGGAGGTTAACACTCCTGCATCGAGATCTATCTCCCGGCAGCATTCCAGTGATACCTTAGGAAGTTCGCCGCTGCGTGCCGTCGCTCGCAACCGGCCGCCACGCCCAAGGTATCGTCTGGACTGCTCCCACGAACCCGCCGCCGTGTGCCATCGCTCGCAATCGGCCGCCCCGCCAATGGTGTCGTCTGGACGGCTCCCGTGGCCGCGAGGGTTTCGATATCTCCCTGCCTGGACTTGGGCTTCCTCAAATTGAGCGGAATCATGCCACCTCCTGGTCTGCCCTCCTGGCCTTCCGACTCCCCTAGCCACTCCGTCTCTCCGCACGTCTGGCCTTCGATGCACAATGTGTGCCACATAATTCGTTGTACACAAATAAAATTAAACCACTTGACATAATAGATTACTTTAAATATTATATAATATTAATTTTTTATTATATAACATTAATTTTTTACTATACAATATTATATAATATTAATATCTTATTATTTGGAGCTATATAGCACTAATTTTTTGCTATGTAGCATTGATTTTTTGCTACGTAGCTCCAAATAACAAGGCATCAATATTATGTAGTCTTACGTAGCAAAAAATCAGTGCTACATAGCAAAAAATCAATGTTACATAGTAAGAAATTAGTGTTATATAATATCTTAAATAGCTCATCGTGTCACGTGGCTTAATTTTATTTGTGTGCGGACGAATGACGTGGCACACATTGTGCACACAAAAATTTCTCCTGGCCTTCCCCGGGGTATGGCCGTAAACCCATGCGATCCGAAACGTGAATCAGGAGACTTTTTAAACGCGCTTTGCCCTGTTTGGTGCATGGACCAGAATTAAAATAGTATTAATTTAAATAATAATAATAATATATATTATTTTTAATTATTTTACATAAATTTTAATATAAAAATAATATTTTATTTTATATATTCAATAATTTTTAATAAAAATATAAATTTTATTTCACATTTTAGATCAAAATACTCGATTAGAATATTTTGATCTAAAATGTGAAATAAAATTGATATTTTATTTTAAATTATTGAATATGTAAAGTAAAATAATATTTTTTATATTAAAATTTATGTAAAATAATTTAAAAAATTTATTTATTATTATTATTATTATTTTTTAAATTAGTACCATTTTGATCATGTTTTGATCCTCGCATCAAACAGAGTTTTTTCCTTAACGCGCTTTAGCATTTTTTTTTAACCCATCACATATAAAATAACTATTTGATTTTTTCGTTAATAAAAAAAAACTATTTGATTTTATTTGGACGGTATGCCCTCAAAATGCAATAATTTGTACTCTTATAAAATAGCAATACTTAATAGCTTTTTATAAATGATCCTAATTTTTGAATTTAATTACGATTATTATGTGACATTATTGTCACATATATACAAAAATTACTTTTATTCATATGACATCATTGCTGCATAAAAAAATTTAATTAGCTTTTATTTGGGATCAGTTTTAGATGCATAGAATTACTCATTATAGAAAAGTAAATTGCATTTCAATCCATGAAATTAGATCTCATTGCAAACAGGCTTAGAAATGGTGAATTTATGGTTGAATTAGTTATAAATGGGTCTCAAGTATTCTATCTGGATTTCTACATGGCCCGTATAGGTCGGAATGTAATTTTCAATTATGTACCAATAAACAAAAATTAAAAAATGTTGATACGATTTGCCCTTTGTTTTCTAAAACTGTGTGATTCATTCTCCAAATATCTACAAACAATATTATATTTATTTTTTATGCGTATTTATTAATTACAAATTTTCTCAAAAAATAAAAGAAAAAAACTTTCTCAATCACCTAATTTGGAGATTAATTTTTAGAATGAATTAATGTTAATACAAAACTTAATGCGGGAATTTATTCATAACTTTCAGCCAACTTCAGAGAACCATTTGTAGAGGATACAAATTATTTTTACATCTTACAAAAATATACATATATATATATATATGAATCGTATAGTAATCAGGCAAATCATGTCTTAAATATAAAAAAATTATCTACTTTAATTTTAAAAAAATGTACTATCTAAGTACTTCTCAAAAGAGCCACTCATTATAAAAATATTTCTGTCCAAACATATTTAACTATATGATTTTCATCAATAATATTATATTTTTATCTCAAAAGACATATCTTGATTTGTCTATGGTCATGTTATTGACTTACTCACCTTGAGAATTTTGCTCTATTTTTGATGTGATACGATTTATTCATATTCCTTTCTCACCTTCACATTATCTAGCCTGGACTTGCTAGTAACCACACTTTATTCCGATAATTTCCTTCATTTGATATATTACCTCGTGATCATTTCCCACCACCTTTGGTCACCGGTCGTCACAATTAGTGTAATTTAAAATATATATATATATATATATATATAAGTTTTATCTTCATATATAAATCCTGTCATATGTCACATAGGGTAAAAAAGCTGTATAAGTTGTAATTTCATATAGAAATGTGACATTTAATCAACCAATCCCATTTATGTATTGCCATAAAATATTTCTTGAAATTCATGCTATCATTTATTGGCAGGCTTTGCTTTTGAATATATTTGTACGCACTCACATGCGTCATAATATATACTTTATTTCACATCCTAGATTAAAATATTCGAATCAAGAATTTTAGTCTAGAATATAAAATAAAATTAACTTTTTATTGAATATTATTGAGTATGTGGAGTAAAGTAATATTTTTTTATATTAGAATTTGTGTAGAATGATTAAAAAATTTTATTTATTATTATTGCTATTATTTTTTAAAATTAGCATCATTTTGGTCCTGATTTAGTCCTCGCGCTAAACAGAGCTAAGATTCTCTCTTGTTCTGGTTGAGTCATCAATTTTATTTTTCTATTAATTTATTACGAAAAATAATATCATTGCTTGATATAAATAGATTATGTAAAAGCTTTAGCTACTTTTAAGTGCTTGAAGCTATTAAATAGAGAGAATTATTTTATAATGAGGACAGCGACTTGCACAAAACAGCATGGTTCTTTGAAAGAAAGAAAGAAAAGGAGAAATAATAATAATAATAATAATAATAATAATAATAATAATAATAATAATAATAATAATAATAATAATATGATTATTATTATTATTGTTATTAAGAAGAAGAAGAAGAAATATGCTTATAAAAAAGAGATCTTATCAAAATTAGCTCTAAGCAAAATTTTGAGGACCTTGAAATTAACTTTATTGAAGGTGAATAATAGTTTCCAGTTTTTGAAAAAAAAAATTACGTAAATGATTAAATTTGAAATTTAATTTTGACATGCAAAGCTAATCTCAAAAGATTTTTTTTTTATTTCATCTTTGAATAGAGAAGATTTAATTATTTTCTAAGTCCACTTATATTAAATCGACATAGAGGTCAATTATAGACTTTTTTTAATAGTAGATCAATTATACATTTTAGTTAGTCGTTAATTAGCCCCTTTTTTATAAATTTACTTGATATTTTTTATTTTTTATTTTTAAATAAAATTTTTGTAACCGTTCGGCTTTCTTTTATTGTATGATGATTGAGGGTCCAACGAATAAATTCACTATCTGGATTTTTCTTTAAAAGAAAGTTGATAGCTATTTGGCTGATTGTGAATTTGTTTGCCTCAATTACATCCAGATGCTTGAGATTTGCATCTCTTTACACACAGGTCCAAAACTTTGAAATATTGCCTTCAGATCCTCCAAGTTCACGTCAGGTTGCATTCAGGTTTTCTATCCAACATAAACATAATCAAATTATAAAAGTTTTTTTTTTTTTGTCTCTCCCCCACTCATTCTTATGAGTCTTTCTTCCATATCGCTAGCTTCTTATATAAGATTGCCCACAATATTGTTAATAACTGTCACTAGAATCCTCTTGCTTTCTTTAACTCTTGTCATTTTCTCTTTTTCTCGCTCTCTTTCTCTATTTTTTTCCACTTAGTCAATTTTATCTTTGAGATATAATTTTTGATGGCCATTTTTCTTTATTTTTTATAATATTTTTGCAAAACAAAAGAATAAAGACAATGAGCGTATAGCATAAAAATAGAAATTAAAGTCAATAAATTTATGAATAATTTTTGAGATAAAATATAAAAATATGCCTAATCGAAATCCACAAAAACTTGATAGATGATTTGATTTTTGACCATAAGGTTTTGAAAGAAGCGAATTTTTGAAGTTTATATCAATTTATTAGTTAACTATCTGCGTTGAGCATAATTTCCTTTTAATATGTTCTTTTTTTTTTTTTTTTTTGAAGGCAGGCGTGGCAGGGTGGGAGGGTACTTACAACTCACATGCTAATTTTAGTTATAGTCTATTATTTTAATTTAATTAAAAATAATATATGTAATTAAAATTGCATCTATTTTTTTAATAATAAAATGTATCATTTATATTTTTTATATTTTTTTAAAAAAAATTTATTTTAATTTTTATTTATTTTTATTTATTTTTTATAATTTTATTATTATAAATCTTTTTTTAAACAAGTTATATGTAATCTTAATTAAATATATTAATTTTAATTGAATAAAAAAAAAAGTAAATGAAAGTTAATGTAGAGATGTTGTTTATAAATTTAGATTTAAAATAAGACGTGTTGTTTTGTAAATATTTAATTTAGATGATATTATTTATAAATATTTAATTTAAAATATTTCGCCTTTTTTTAGTTATTAATATAATTTTTGTTATAAATATGACGTAAGTTTTACGTATGCAGTGACGCAAGGACAGAGGAGTGGTTCCAGCAGCAGACCGGCACCTGGCTGAGTTGGATTGGACGGAGCCATGTGGTCAACAGATTGACCCAATAAACTTCACTTGCCTGATCAGTTTGGCTTTAGTAAAGAATTGCTTTTAAATATTTCTTAAAAATACTTTTAAATAAAAATTTTAGTTTTTTTTTAATTTGTATATTGATGAAAAATAAAATTAATTAATCAAAAATGTAATATAGCGTTAATTTTTTTATATGAAATTTTATTTAAGATTTGAAGTAAATTTTATTTTTAAAATTTTCAAATGGTAAAAAGTAAATTTAGACGATGCATAAAAAATCATGGTTAAGACTTCCCGTTCCTAAAGCGAGTCAAAACATAGCCTTTACTTGATTAAATAAAAAATATGGACTCATCTTCTTAATCTTTTCTCATTGGTAGTTCTAGGAGAGAGTTGACTACTCAAAAAAGAAAAAAAAAATCCCGAAGAAGGCTAGAAAAAGGGCCTATTTATAGCCTCTTATAATAAATTGTGGTTATCGAGAAGAGTCAAACCTGATAGAGATTAAGATCATAGCCTCAAATAGGAACCTAATACATATTGTGATGCCTATGGCTGAAGAGGGCAGGGAATGATCGCCGGGTGATGTCCTAAGTAAAAGGAATCACGAGGCAAAGTGCAGCTCTTGGCAGGCTTGTAGATCGAATAATGAGTGGTGAGAGAGGCACAGGAATGAATCGTCCCACATTGAAATGGGAGGGGGATCCTGAGGTGTATAAGTAGATAACATAATCTCAAATGACAGAAGTGCCTTTTAGGGATAAAACTGTGAGGCAAATAATTGAAAACTCCATAGTTAAGCGTACTTGAACTGGAGTAGCACTAGAATGGGTAACCTCCTGAGAAACATTCAAGTCACGCAATTTTTCTAAAGTCAAAGCGAACAATACCTGTACATTGAGATCACGGGATGTTACACATATATTGCCTACTAATTTGTTGGTATAATTAAACAAGCACTAGAATAATTTTTACAGGAATGCAGTAGAAAATCGATTAAATTTTTTACTGATATTAGAAAATGCATTACAAATCATAAAAGAAAAAAGAAGAAAGAACAGATCAATTAAAGTTGGAAACCCCAATTTAGAAAAACAACACATCTGAGGCTTAAAATCACTATATAAGCAGTGATATTGCACTTGTGAAATCACTATTTACAAGCTGCATCGTCTAAAGATGGTGCAATGGATCTCAATCTCATCATCGCAATTCCTAGAATTCCTTCTAATATCAAAACTCAATTAGTAGACGTACATTGCATATTCATAAAGAAAACTTGTACCAAATACAAGCCCTAAAATCAGCATGGAAGATACATCGTACCTGACATTCATTCAATGAACTAGATAGTCTTGTATATTACTATTGTCTAATATTCATACAGTGTTTATCTATTTTTAGGAATGGACAGTCTCTAATAAATTTTCAAAGCATTTGTTCTAAAATGAACAATCTTGTCTTTAGCTGCTTTTCTCTTATTCATCCAATACTTCACCTGGTAACTCCTTCCTACACCACTTTCACGTATAACAATAGCAGATTTAGGTTCCAAACTCTTATCATGAGCCCCCCTAGTGAGACACATTTCTACGAAGGTAAACAATAATAATTGCCTTCTATCAGCTAAGAATATAGATCTGATGAAAGAAAATTGTCAATGACTTACACTATGTTCGCTATTAGAATTGTAGATGCTCTATGAGGAATTTGGACTACTTACATGATATGTAGAGTAATGGAAGTCAGACATGAGAACTTAGGTAGTCTGACTCTTAGTGGGAGGTTGCTATAAATTTCTTGTCGATTTTAGGAGGGTAAGCTTCCAAAGGTAATTGCCGTTAATTCACATGGGATTACAGAAAAAATTCCTGACTACTGACTATTAGAGGTTACTAGTGAGAATATCGTAAACCTTTTGCCTATAGTTCTAAGTAAAGATAGGCCAAACCCCTCCAAATAAGATTGAGGTATGGAGGCTTGGCTCGAGCTAATTAATTACAATCTTTATTTCATATGGAACTATTTGGTTCAACTTAATATCACGTAGATGGCTGAATTCATGATTGGGGTTAACCTGAATTTTTTTTTTGTAAAAACTAAATTAATAATATTTGATAACAAACATAAATGTAGCTGAAATTTTTTTACTGAATCAGTGACCATTGGTTATTAGTGGATATAATTTTGTGCACACATTCATGAGAATATGATCCCAATCGTATACTTTATAATTCAAATTTGTACATAACTAAAGGGATATTTAATTCACTGTTATCTTAATATTATGTCATGTAATATAGATATTATGATATTTAAATATTATTTTTTATTAAAAATTTTATAATTTTAAAAATTATTTTTATATGTAATTAAATCAAAGAATTATTTTCTCTAAATAATATTGAACCAAATACCTTAAAAAATTGTGATTGCGTATCCTTAGACATCCGCTATTAGCGCAATAAATATTTTTTCTCTTTCTATTAAAATAAATAAATAAATATTATTTCTCTTGGATATGAAATTGTTTTTGGTGATTCCCATAAAAAAAAGTTTGTGATTTTCAATAAAAAAAGAGAAATTGTTTAGGCGATGACTAGCTAGTATTGTATAATACTATCAAATAGGATATGAAATGCATTATATATTTTTAGGTAAATTTTATTCAATTCCCTAACTTTAAGACTTAATAATGTGCAATTTTATATTTTTAAAATTATAATATTAGGAACTTAATTTTTAATATAATTTTCAAATAAAATTTTTTATTTTTTTATTATTAATTTTTTTTATAATTATCATTATATCCCTCCTCATCTCTCTCCCCTCCCTTTCTCGCTCTTTCTGATCACCCCGCTTGTGAGGCCGTGCGAACAGCTACAGCCGGCAGCCCCAGCATGTGCGAGACTGTGCAACTTGGCCATTGCTCATGCCTCGCCAGCACAGAGTAGCTCGCAGATGCCGATGTGGTGATCAGAAAAGGAGAAAGAAAAAGAAACGATATAATAGTAATTATAAAAATAAAATAAAATAAAATATTAGAAGAGAGCCCATTATATAAAAATTCATATTATAATTTTGAAAATATAGATTTACACGTTATTAAGCCTTAAACTTACTAACTCAAGTGTAACTTACACTATATTTTTTCATGCTTTTTCATACAACGAGGGTTCTATGTTGCCCATAAATAGATAGATACAGTCCAAAGGACAAGGATTTATCGAACCACCATCCCTATTGTTTGGATGTTTGATTAGCAGAAAAAATAAAAAAAAATATAATTTTTATTTCACATCTATATAATATTTATTTGATTATGACATTTTTACGTTCTATAATTAGATTTTCACACTCTTAAGCTCTGTTTGGCATTGAGCTAAAAAACATGGCTAAAATTAATTATAACTAAAATCTTAAATTTATTTTTAAAAAATTTAAAAAATTATTTTATATCTCATCTCATACAAATTCCAATATTAAACAATCACTTTATTTCACATCCAACACAATTCTCAATAAATTAATCAACTTTATTTCACATCCTACACAATTTTTAATATAATCAACTTACTTTATTTCACATCATACACATTTTTCAAAAATGATTAAAAATTTCAATCAAATCTTCTTTTTTTTCTTATTGTCAAACAGAGCCTTAAAGTACAACTTGATCGTACCATTTATGCTAATGCAATACAATTTTTTATCCAACCTCATTCTGCACGAAACAGATGGATGATCACTATTATAAATTTTTGTATGAGTCAAAAATTAAGATCATCAATTATAACTATTTTAATTATATATAAATATATTATAATTAAGGAAATCATCTTCCATTAGCGTTCTGTTTTCAGTTGAATAAATTTTATTTCAAATCAAATGACTTTGAACCAAAAACTTCACTAAATAGTAAAAGAGAGTATATTATGAAAAATAGTTTTTATGATTCGCATAAGCCAACGAGTAAAATAAAGATATAGCCAAGTTACTTAATCAGCTGTCTAGCTAAAAGCAAATCTAATTAATTACCATTAGAGTGATTATTGATTAAGGTCCTAACAAATTTACACCTTATCCAGAACACAAAAAGATATATAAATATATATATTTGTTGACGTAGGATGTGGGGGTCCCAGGAAACACCAAAGAGAGAGAGAGTTCCGGGAGACGGCGGCGCGCAAAGAGGTGAACCCGTTAACAGAAAGCTCAAGGAGAGAATCAGTTCAGAGCATCCAAAGAAACACACAGAGATTTAAGGTGGTTCGGGGAGGAAATCCCCTACGTCCACCGGTCGGTCAGCGAAGGAGTTTCACTAATGGAGAAAAAGTAGCCTTGAAGGCTTGTATAGTGTTGTTTAGAAGAAAAGAAGAAAAAGAAGAAGAAGAAGGAGAGCTCCTCAATTGGGGCCTCTCTCTACAATGGAAGTTAGGCAATTTCCATTCAAGTTGTTCTTTGATCCCTCTGTCTCTCCTTTTTTGGTGAACAGTTCAGCGGTATTTGTAACTGTTGGAGTGTGTAGTTTCACTCTGGTTTTCCCGAGAAAAGGTGATGGACAGGCTCTAGGTTCGCGCCGTTTGTCTACCACCGGAGAGGCCTGCAGCTGTGAAAGGAGGACGATATCTTTTAATACTGGTACTTCTTCTGAGGATCCGTGATGGCTGGAACATGCGGATCCTTGATTTGCGGGTCTGGGAAAAAGTGCCTTGTACGGGGAGCGGTGCGATTAGGTGGAGCTGATTGTGACAGGTGCTGCTCCGTAACCTCGTGCCTGATATTATCAGGGGTGGTCCTGAGATATCGGGAACGAGGTTAGGTTGAACCCTCGTGGCCGAGGTTTGACATAGTCAAAAGTCCTACAAAGTCAGAGATGAGTCAGCAAATCAATCAAAGAAATGGAGGCCAGCCTGACGCCACGTGTACGATCGGGATGCAGCACAGGAACCACTTGTTAACAATATATATAATATTTTTTTTGAAATTGAATATATATATATATATAATTCTCTGATCAAAGTAATTAAGAAGGGCATTATTTTTCAATGGACTGCGATGTACACCGAACTGCTTGGTTGTTTGAAAGTAAGTAGATTTAATTTAATAAAATTAAAAAAAAGTTTGACAAAAGTTATTTGTAATTATTTTTTCTTAATCATCAAAATAAATGCTCAGTTAAATAGGGAGCTTATTTAAATTACTTCCGCGTGCAGCGTTTGAGAACAACTTCAATTTAATATCCAGAAAAAGACGGAAAACTATTTGATTGACCGTGATTTTTTTGGGTAAATTGCATCAAGGTTTCTAAGGACTGGATTTCATCACACGTAGGTCGCCAAAACTTTGAAATGTTACTTTCAAGTCCTCTAGGTTCACATCTTGTCATATTGAGATATTTCTATTAATGAAACATTACCGTATTTTTAAATAGATATTTTTTAAGTTTACGAATCTCCTGCCACCTGTCACTTGCCATCAATTTTTTTAAACTATTTTTTCATATCAGTGGCTATAATTATTGTCCCCTATCTCTTTTGTTCTCTCTCTCTCGACTTCTCTCCTTTTCGCTTCTGTTTTTTTTTTCCCTCTCTTGAGACGTATTTCTATAATTCATTTTCATTCTATCATCTTCTCCGATAGAGACTTCGAAAATAACTTTTCTTAGGCCTTGTTTAGTTTTAAAAAAAAAAATTATAAGAAAAAAATATTTTATTTTTTAAATTTAATTTTAAAAAAATTATTTTTATATTAAAAAGTGCATAAAATATGAATTACTTTGAATTTTAATATTCTTATTTGTATTGGATATGAAAGAAATTTAATTTTTATAGTTAAAATTTGTATTGGGCAAAAAAATTATTTTGAACCAAACGAGGCCTCGTGTCCTTATAATTTTTATTGGATACTATTTCAAAATTTATTGGCTCTGTTTAGTTGGAGGAAAAAAAAATGATTTGAAAAAATTTTGTGAAAAGTTTTAGAAAAATATGTATCACGTGAAATAAAGTGATTATTTAATATTGAAATTTGTGTAGGATGAGATATAAAATATTTTTTAAAATTTTTTTAATATAAATTTAAGAATTTGATCATGACTAAAATAAATTATTTTTTTTAATCAGTTGTCAGATAAGACCTAAAAGTAAAATTACATTGATGGGCAATAGATTTATTAGTGGCTGTAGGACATAAATGTAAAAATAAATATAATTAAAATGTATAAGAACCTAATTAATGATTCAATGAACCATACGAATCTGAGTGAATGAAATTTAAAGTTTAAAATTCGTACAATATATTCATAATAATTGGCCAATATATTAATTAATAATAACTAATCTATAGAGTAATCTAATAAATGAAAGCTCAAAGCCACTGTTGATCAATTTATAATTAATTATGAGAACCACATAGCTTATTCCAAATAGTTAATTAAATTTATATGGAATACTTATATTTTAAAATAAAAAATTAATTTTTTTTATTCTACACATACAATAAAATAATAACTAATTTCATATCTTTAATGTGTAATAGTTAATTTATTTACAGTATACATAATTTTTAATAATGATATTCTTCTAACACAGTGGAGAATAAATTTATATGAAAATTAGGAGGTTTTAAGTTCAAACTATAATATCGTTATAATTACTAAGTGAAGTAGGAAAATATTATGGTGCCAAGAGACAATAAAAAAAACATTTAAATTAATTTTTACAAACAAATATACTTTTAACTAATGAATTTGAAATATTTGATTTATTTTCTAATCATACCTGTACAGCTTTTTTTTAATCATTATTCATACCCGTCATGCATCTGCCGCCTCGTTCCACTTTTCCCAAAAACAGTGTCTGCCTCACCCTTGCCCGCCCTTCCCCTCCCCCTCTTCATTTTATTTTAAATAAAAATAAAGACATAATACCTATTTAAATTTTTTTAATCTTAAGATGATATAATTATATTTTAGGCGGCCCTATCTAGTGGAAAAAAACTTAGTTTGTTTTTTTATAAGATTATATAATTATATTTAATTACTAGCGGGTTATAGGTCAGAATTTGTATGATTGAATCATACTCAAATCCGATCTTATTTCATAATGGGATAGAGGAGTCGTAAGTGTAGTTTTAGGATCTTTATCCGTTTTATTAGGGGAGAATCAAAACGGCTTAAATGAGTATAGATACAAACTCCTAGCTCAACTCACGTACAAATAAGCTTAAATATGATCAAATTATGATCATAAAGCTTAGCTAATCTTAATTCGTGATTTATAGCTGCGATAAGAGGCTTTGTTGTGTTTTGTGGGAAAGAAAACTCACTTTGGCAAGTGAATCACGTTAGTTGTTTGCTTGCAAATGGCACCGCGTTGTGTGGCTCCATTGGAGCTCATAATACATATTGCTTGATGATGAAGCAGGAGGATAACAGTCTGGTTGACCAAATTAAATGATAGACCCCACAATAAACTGTCTGATTGGCCTAACTATACAGTCCAATATATTGCATAAGTAGCTACACATATACCAATAATAAGTGTTAATTCAGAATAATACGTATAGCTTGAGATTAGGTACACAAACTCTGCCATATGTTTTTTTTTTCAATTGAAATCTATCTAATTTCAAGATATATCTATTTTTTTGAACATATAAATATTATTTGGTACATCTGTGATCTTCTATTAGTGTATGTTAAGTTGTTCAGTCGGACAACTAGACTATCTGTCGAACTATATAGTCAGTTTAATTAGATCATCTGTTCATTCACTTCATTATCAGATAGCTTCTATTGCCACAGATCATTAAAATAGGAATTCTTGTTCTAGTATGGGTAACGTGCACTAGAGTTATTATTAATAGCCAGTGGCCCAGTAGCAGCTCACTTATTTAGATTCTTATTTAATGTAAATTAAATACAATTCAAATTTATTGAGCTGAATTACATGATTGAATCCAATCAATTTGAATCAAATTTAGCCTAAATTTTATTTTTGAAATAAAAATAACATAATTTACTTATATAATATATTTGATAAATATTTTTATAGAATAAATAAATGATGTATTAGTTTAAGCATGTGTTGGGCAAGCCATTGAATTTAATGTAATACTTGATTCATTTGAAGATTAAGAGGTATTTAGTTTATTGTTATCTTAGTGTTATGTTATGTAATTTAGATGTCATTTTTTTAACTAATAATTTTATAATTTAATAAAAAATTATTTATAAATATTATTAAACTAAACAGTTGCTTTCTCTTGATAATATAACATAACATCAAGATAACATTAGAGATATTTCGATGAATATCACTTTTGAGCTAGCTCAAAATTAAATACTAATCGAATCTAGCTTAAACTCAAAAAATTCAAGCCAAGATTTGAACTCAATCAAGTTTATAAATTAACGAGCTAAGTGAATGAACAGATTTTTAATTTTGGTTTTTTTATAAAATTTTTGAGTTAAATTGAGTTCAACTAAAAGATTTTATTTATTAAAATGTTTATTATAAATATTATGAATATTCATATATGTATAAATATGTCATTAAAAATCCATCATTATAATTACTCTTCATGTATCATAAAATATATTAAAAATGTTTTAAAAATCTTAAATATATATATATAAATCTTGTGAAATATCACATGAATCTATTTTATAAAGGGAGTTAGAATAAAAAAATATTAAATCAAACTAAATACAAATAAATTTAAAATAAGTTCGAATTTGTAACTAAAATTAACACACATCTACCAAATGTCAGTAGTGGGGAGCCTAATAACGAGTTCAAGTCTAACAGGCTGACTTTAAATTAAACTTGAGTTTTTTGAGGTTGAGTCTAATTTGATTCAAGTATATTTAATTTTATTCAATTTTGAGTTAATTTTTTAGTTAGATAGAGCTAGTTTTAATTTTATTTCAAATTTAAATATTTTTTTTATTTTTCATATAATATATTTAAAATATAATTTTGAGTTAAATTTATGTATATTATATATTTATTTATGTATTGACCTCTTTAATATATATTGTATGAAATATATCTATATGTATAATATTTTAAATATTTAAAAAGCTAAAAGATATATTATTATACATTTATTAAATTAATTTTATTTTAAGCAACTTAATTTTAAATTATAAAAAATTAAGTAGAGTTTGAAATGAATAAAATACTACTTGACAATGAAGCGGACGATCATCCTACAAGCAACTAGTTTGACTATTAAAAATAAATAAATTAAATTTAGAACAAATAATTAAAATTTATGTGAAACAGTGAAAATAAATAATTTGATGAATTATTCAATACAGTAAATTACTGTTAGCTTCCTGCAATTTATTTATAAATACATTTTAATTTATATTTTTTTAAAATTTATTACTTAGTTCTTTAAAAAAATTTAAAATCATGCTCTTGAGATTTTATAATTTAAAATATAAATTTAAAAATAAAATAAAATAGAATCTAATAAATCTTTAAATTTAGTTAAAAATTAAAATAAAATAATTTTAAAAATAATTATATACAAAACACTAAAATTTAATAAAATTATGAAACAAATTAGTAATATATTCTTGTAAATTTTACGTATGACTTATAAATTTAAAATAAATGCTTTGACATTATTACGTTGAGTTTAAAGTGAATTATATATATAGTCACTCTATAAATATTTAAATTTCTCAGTGTTTAAGATTCATGGTGTTTTTATTTTAAATATTAATTTTAATATGATTAAAATTAAATTTAAATAAGAATATTTTTTATTAAGAATTATGTATGATATAATATAAAGCTACTTATTATATTAAGATGTTTAAAAAAAGTAATAAATAAATTATTATTTTGATATGTGTAATATATTAAATAAAAGGATATTTACATGCATAACACTTTATATCACTATATTTACATATCAAATATTTCTTTTTAAAAATTACACTTCACACACCTAAAAATTATACTTCACACACTTTTTCTAAAACTGCAGTATAATTTTTTGAAAATGGGTGTGATACATATAATTATGGTGATATGGATTATTATGACATAATTATCCTTAAATAAAATTACTTTTATTTTTTAAAAAAATATATAATATATATAATGTAATTAATTTTTAATAATAAAATTTATGTACATGCAATATATAAGATTAAATAGATTTTAACATTAAAATAATTTAGTGTATAAGATTTGTAAACTTTTTGAAATTTTAAGTTATTATTTAGGTTTATTATATAATTTTAAAAAATATAAATTAAAATGTAATTAAAGATAAATTATAGCAACCTATCAGTAATTTCCCCCTAAGAATATATGCTTTTTGTGAGGGGAGAGGGTACATTATTGCCAGCTTTATGAGATGGATGGGAAGGGTCATCATTGCAAATAAAGCATTTTGGCCATCACCAGCCATGGTACAGAGTCACATGCCACCAACCAAAAATATTTTTATGTAAATTTTCAATGGATTAAAATCATTTTTAATTTTTTTTCTAAAAAAAAAAAAAATATTTATTGTTTTCTAAATTTATGACATTTGCAATTTTTGTACCTATAAAATATATTTGTTTCATTACTAAACAAACTTTATAATTATGTTAGCTTATTATATATATATATATATATAAATATCTAAATAGAGGTGGCACCTAATAATTTTTCATTTCTGCTTGTTTTAATTAATCTTGAAATCAATATAATGATGGCTAACTCAATACATATACACAGAAATATACCTATATATATAATTCTTAAAATATTCTATGAAGATAGTTCATCCTTGAAAGATTAATAAGTAATATGAATTTTGTAATAAATATTTTTTTATAAATTATTGATGTAAAAAATATGTAAAAATAGAATGAAATAATCCAATAATTTTTACGTGAAAACACGAGTAGTGTTCGGAGGAAAAATCACAATGTCGTCTAGGCAATTTAAATCCATTAATCGAATCCCTTTTCTTACAAAACTTGATCTCTAAATGGAGACTGAATGAATACAAGAAAGCGGGGGCGGCTCGGCCAGAGAGAGAAAAGGTCCTCAGCTTTTCCTCCTCTTTCTTATTTATAGCCTGGAGAGGATGAGACATAATTAAGTACGGTTTGTCACATCTGATACCTATTTCTGAAAAGGACAATTAGGCAGTTGACTCTCATGCCACCTTAAATGCTGAGTTAACATAGTAGTATGGAGGGTACGATTTGATGATATCTCTTTGAGACACTGTTCGACAAGGAGTTGTTATTGAGCTGTTGTTCGACTTGAGCTGTTGTTCAGCAAATAATGTTAGAGAAGATTCTAACATAAATAAATAATTTTTATAAGTTATTTAACTTACATGGACCGTTTTAATTGATATTATTTTGGTCGGTCAAGTTAGACTGATTGAAATATTGGTATTCTTAAATTACCATAATTTGAGCATGAATATTTATCTTAGATTTTTGTTTACAAAAAAATTAACTTTGGTGACACCTTGATGTCAATTGCTATGAATTTGACCGTTCACATGATCACATCTATGTTGTATTGGTGATTAATTGAATTGGGTAAAAGTCAAACAGTCTGACATAGAGAACACATACTAAAATATAAAACTAGGGATAAGACTCACTTAATTTAATATTATTTGATGATATATTATTTAAATAATTTATATTATTAAATTAAATATTTATTTTTATAACATAATATGAAGATAATAATTATTTAAATACTTTTTTAATAAAATGAACTAATTGAATTTTTATATTAATTAATAATGCGGGGTATATAACATAGTGCAAATTTTGAGGAGGTAATAAGAGAATTCAATCAATGGAGGCTATCAATTGGCATAATAACATTTGTGAGGTTTTCTTCAAAAAAAAAACATTTGTGAATTATATTTAAATGTACTTTTTCATCAAAAAATAATATTTTATTTTATATTTTTATTTTAAAATTTATAAAAAATTAAAAATAAAAAAAATTATCTTTTTGAGCTACATAGTTTTCAAAATTAAAATTTTAAATTTCGTGTTAAAATTCTTTTCAAACCTCCTAAATTTTTTTCAATTTTCATATCAAGTAACATATCAGTGAGTTTCGATTTTTACATAAAATTATCACATAAAGTTGTTTTTTATTTTAAAGTTTATTTAAAATTTAGGACTGATTTAAATATTAAAATTTGTGTGTAATTTAACATATTATTAAATTAATATTAAAATTTGTGGAATAATTTATAAAATTAATTTTTAATTATTTTATATATTTAATAGTTAAATTTTTAATATTATATATTATTTATTAAAGTTATATAAAAATTATATTCATGTTTAAAAAATATGCATGAATTATATATAAAATATAATTATATAATTTTTTATAATTAATATATAATATTAAAAATTTGGTATTAAATATAGAAAATAAATAGATTTTATATGCAATTATCTCTTGAATCTTCACAGCTCAAAAGATCAAATGCAACCACCAATGCATGATCTAAACAATTTAATAAAGAGTAATTTGCATGTGTATCTTAAAATTTTGATTAATTTATATATCAATCCACCTAATCAAATAATTTAAATAATGGCCACAAAATAAATAATAAATTTGGTGATAATCATTCTATCATATATTTTGTTTATGACATTTAATAAATTTTTTATTATTAACTGAATGTTGAATAAGTGCAACATAAAATAGAAGAATGTTAAAGAAGTGAAGTAGTTCAATTGATATTATTTTATGTTTGTAAAGATATAAAATAACATAAATTGTAAACATTGATAAATATAAAAAATAAATATTTGGGTAGGAATTTGAAGCCTAAAGGTATTAAAACTGGTTCTAATTTTTAAAAAATTTTAATCTAAATTCTTAGTTTATAAAAATTCTAAAGTTTTAATATTAATTAAAATAGAATTTCATATTTTTTACTAATATAATGTAAGAATATATTCATTTATTAATGTTAAAGCTTTTTAAAATATTAATATTTAAATTTTTATTTAAAATTTTAGTCTAAAAGAAAAAAAAATGAGAAAAATTAAATTTTAAATTCCTGTTTAATCTTTAAAGAAATGTGAAAAATAAAAAAATATAATGATTTTTTAAAATATATAAATAATTCAAACTAATTTGAAATGATCAAATTTTATATTTTTATAAAAAAATAAAAAAAATAAGATTTTGAAAGAAATTAAAATTTTAGTACTTCTATAAATTTAGAGACCTTTTAAAAAATTTATAATTTAACTCAAATATTTCTGTTTGTCAAAGTATTTTAACACTATTATTATATTTACAATGAAAAAAGCACTATTATTATTATATTAAAACATCATTAATTTAAACAGTAAAACTCATGTCATCTTTCAATATCTACTTGATATAAATTAGAAATTTTCAATTGAGAAATGTGACCTCGGGATCCAAGAGGGCCGGTAACGATAGACATAATTGCGAAAGCCTCACTATAGGATGTTTATTTAGCATCCCGTAATTCTGTACAACTTGAGTACTTCTAGGGAAGCCACCCATCTTAGTACTGTTCTATTCTAAACACACTTAACTACGAAGTTTACTATAATTAGTCTCATATTTTTGTCCCAAGAGATATTTTTACTATTTGAAATCACGTTATCTATTTATATAGCTTATAATCTTCTCATCTTTCTGATATGGACAATTCGTTCTCATGCCTAGGAGCCATATTTTATCTCAATAATTCTTTTCTCTTAGGTCATTACCCGATAATTATTCTTTGCTATTTGCTGCCATAGGCATTACAGGTCCACCAGCTTCTGCATGATTCATTCTCGAACTATATTATACTAGGAAAGTCAACTATAATACTATATTATAATATCTCGTTATTTCAATATAGAGATATTGCTCATTTTAGCTTACAGAAATTACGTGACCTGAGCACTTCCTAAGAGGATCACCCACACTTAACTATAGCATTTTCTATCATTAGCCTATAATTTTTTCCTAAAAGGCGTTACTACTATTTGAAATCACATTACATATTTATACTGCTTAGGATCTCCCTTCTTTTTTGATGTGAAAAGATTTATTTTTATATATTCCTTTCATCACTATTTATCGATTTAGAAGTTTGCAAAAAGTCACACTTTTTTCAGTAATTTATTTCTCTTAGGACATCACTTTCTACCCTCTCTGGCTATGAACTTCACAATTTATGTACTAATTTTATTATAAAATAGTGAGGCTCTTGGGATGAGTCAAATTAAATGATACTTTAATATCTTAAAGAATCAAATTTCAATTTTTTCTTTAACATTATTTCAATTTTATTATAAATTTTAATAATTTTATTCATTCAATTATTTTTGATTTAAAATTAAATTTTATTTTATATTCAATATAATTTTTATTGCTAAAGTCAACATTAATTCACACCTTAAAACCCATTAATATTAAAATAATTTTATTTTATATCAAAATTATATACTAATTTATTTCTTTTCTTTAACCTAAAATAACCCTCCAATTAAGAAATTAGGTCCGTCGTGCGTACAGCAAAGTTTTCATATTTTTTAAAAGGCTTACTGCATCTGATAATGTGAAAACTATTTAACCCCCATGTGTAATAGTTTTTTTTTAATTGTTTCATGGGAGTTATTTTCAATTATTTTATTTTCATAGATTTTTGATTCAAAATTATTTAAACAATGGAATGATTTACATCCATAATGTATTGGGCCTTTAATCAAATCGCCTAATTGGATCTATCCTTGTAACATCTCGTAATCCCATTATAGAAGTATTGTCTGCTTTGTGTTTAAAAAAATTGTGCGACTTGAGCACTTTTCAGATTTTTCTCCAAAAGGCACATCTACTATTTGAAATCATGTTTTCTACTTATACAGCTCAGGATCTCCCTTCATTTTCTGGTGTAGTACGATTCAATATTGTACCCCTCTCGCCACTCATTATTTGGCTTAGAAGCCTGCGAGCCGCGCTTTGCTTTAGTAATTCCTCTCTGTTAGGATATGACCCAGCGATCACTCCCTGCCCTCTTCAGCCACGAACGTCACAATCCCAATCTAAATCTAACCCAAAAAAATATTCAATTCACATCTAATTCATGTGTATATTATGTATTTTAATTATAGAAATATTGTCAACTTTAATTTTAAGAAATTATTTATCTTAAGTACTTCCTAAGAGATCATCTATCTCAGTACCATTCCAACTCAAATATATTTAATTATAAAATTTTTCATCATTAACCTCATACAATTTTATCCAAAAATACATCTCTAATATTTAAGATCATATTATTTATATATACAGCTCGAAAACTCCCAATCCATTTTAATATAGTACGATTCATTCTTTTTCTCTTCTAATCACTCATTATTTGGTCTAAAAACCTGTCACAAGTTGCTCTTTACTTTAATAATTTTCTTATTTGAACACATCACCTAACCAACACTTTTCCCTCTTTAGTCACGACTTGTTATAAATTTACCAGCCCTGTTTGGCGCGAGGACCAAAACAGGTCCACAATAGTACTAGTTTAAAAAATAATAATAATAATTATAAATAAATTATTTTAATTATTCTACACAAATTTTAATATAAAAAATAATATTTTACTGCACATACTCAATAATTTTTAATAAAAACATAAATTTTATTTCACATCTTAGATCAAAATACTCGATTTGAATATTTTGATCTAGAATGTGAAATAAAATTGATATTTTTATTTTAAATTGTTGAGTATGTAAAGTAAAATAATTTTTTATATTTAAACTTGTATAGAATGATTTAAAAAAATTATTTATTATTATTATTATTGTTATTTTTTAAATTAGTACCATTTTGGTTCTGTTTTGGTCCTGTTTTGATCCTCACGCCAAACAGGGGGGGCGTTTGGTTCAGTGTTATCTCAATGTCAATGTTATTTAGATGTCATGTTATCTAAATATCATTGTTATTCATCAATAGACATTTGTTTGGTTCAATGTTATGATATTAGAAAATATCAATACTATCCAAATTATTTTTGTTTAGTTGGAAGTTATTGGCATTATAATGACAAATTGATGGTGTTATCTTGAGATGTCGCCCAATTTGGAGTGACATCTAGATGTCATCATGTAATGGTATTTTTGTAATTCATTGTAATGTTATTTAAAGATGTCATTAAACCAAACAATTAATTTCTAAAGATAACATAACATAACATTGAGATAACATTGAACCAAACGGCCCCCTTAGTTAATTCTTGAACCATGTCATATTATGGGAGGTCGACTTTTATATTATATTATAATATTTTATGTCATAAATGTAAAGGTATTATCAGCTTTAATTTCATAAAACTTTGTAATTTTACGTACTTTCTAAAATATCACTTATCACAATACTACTCCTCTAACTCAAGCACACTCCTCTATTCAAAATTACATTATTTATTTATACAATTCAAGAACTCTCATTTATTTTTGATATAATATTTTCATTCTTTTGTTTCCTTATCATTCAACTTACCGGTCTACTATGAGTCATTTTTTGCTCCAATAATTTCATTTTTGTCGAGATATTATTCGGAGATTACTCTACAGTCTTTTTAACTACGAGTCCTCACATCATGACCTTAAATGTATCATTTTTTAGGCGGTCTTAAAACTCATATAGTGCTTATTAATCATTTGAGTATCGATTTTTCTTTAGCAGAAAGCGACGATTATCGATTAGCAATTTTTATTTATATAGCTATATAACATAGTTGCATTAACATAAAAATTTAATTCAAATGTCAGCCCCTCCTTGTCAATTCCCGAGCAAGTAAAATTTCAATCAAGCAACATTTAAATAATTACAACATAATAAATTATCAATTTTAGATCATCAATATTAAGCAAGAAAATTTTAAATTGAGTAACATTTAGATAACTATGGACTGAGCTATGATTTTTTTTTTGTTATGCCTCTTAATACAATATTCTCTTATTTTATTTGAAAATATTGATGATACGGTGTTTCAAAATTAAAATAAATATATTTAAAATTAAGCTTCTTCCCCACTAAATTAGAAGAACACCAGACTAAGCTATAAGTTTTAAGTCATATAAAAAATTTGTATGAAAATAGTTGGAAAACTTTTGCATTATGAAAACAGTAGGACAAAACTTATGATCCTATATGTTAATTTTGATATTTTAGCCTTGTTTGATTCGAGAGTTAAATTTTAAATAAAGAAAAAAATATTTTATCTTATAAATTAAATGAAAAAAAGAATAGTTTAATATTAAAAAATATGTAAAATGTGAAATAAAGTTAATTCTAATATTTATATTTGTGTTGGATGTAAAATGAAGTTGAATTTTATAGTTAAAGTTTACGTTGAGCTAAAAAAAACTCGAACCAAAATGCTACCACCATATAATATGATGAACGGCCCAGATTTTTTGTAATCTAACTATAATTAGGTTATTGAAAAATTATGATTACTCATTATAATAGAAATAAGTTAAAATGTGTGTATATAAGATTTTATAATTTTTTGTCCTAAAAAAAAATACTAGTATGAGGTGTTTTTTAAGTTAATATAAATTTTAATTATAAAAATTAATTTTATTTTATATTCAATATAAACACAAATATTAGAATTAATTTTATTTTATATTTTATATGCTTTCAGTGTTAAAATATTTTTTTATTATCAAAAAAAAAAATATTTTTTTATTAAATTTAAAAAAATATTTTTTTATTAAATTTAAAAAATAATTTTTTTTCTTCTAAAAAAAACTATGATTAAAAAATAATAGATAGTGATATATATATATATATATATATATATTTTTTGGTCGATATCATATGTTATTTGATTTAAAATTTATTGCGTTAACTTTAAATGGACTGTTCTATAAAAAGAAATTTGAAAAAAATATTTATTATTTTATAAATTTTTAATCATATTTCGATTGAGTTGAATCAAGATTTTGGCAATTCACGCTTAATTTTGAGAGAGAAAATTTTGATGGATGTATAACTCAAATTTGTTACTTTACTTTAATACAGCTTTAAATTTAATCAGGTAATCTATATAAAATAATTAAAAAAACTTTTCATTTTCTAAAAGATGAAATTAGTATAAAATATTTGATTTAGGGGTGTTTGGTTCAATATTATTTTGATGTTATGTTATATTTTTTAGAAAAAAAATTATTTAATTTAATAATATCTATAAATAATTTTTATAAATTTATAAAATTATTAATTAAAAGATAATATCTAGATATTATCATTTCTAAATTCCTTAATGACATATTTGGATATCTAAATATTATTAAAGTATTATGAAAATAATTAATAATTATTTTTTTATAATACAATAACAATAATGATCAAGTTTTAATCCCACTAAGTGGTGATCCACTATATGATCAATTCTTTATTTTTATTGTGTTCTATTAATTAACAAATTCTTGTTTAGGTTTAAGTGAGTAAAATCGCTTAAATCTTTAGTTTCTTGTCATATCTTCTTTAATTTCTCTATTTCTTTTTGTACATGGGCAAAGTCCAATAATTTAATTTTTCTAACTAGAGCTTAAATCTACATACGATTTATATATTCAAATCATATAAGCCGACTTTCTTTAAGTTTATTCTCAATTATTCAAATCATATAAGCCGACTTTCTTTAAGTTTATTCTCAATTGGTATAATACCAACTCTCGTAGATATACTCTTCTTCATTCTATCTTTCGTGTACATTCACAGAGCCATCTTAGCATTCTCATTCCTATAATACGTATTTTATTTATATATTTTTTCTTTACAGGCCAGCATTTAACACCATATATCAATGTTAGTCTTACTACAGTTTTATAAAATTTACTCTTAAGTCCTCGTTTAGTTAGAGTTTTTTTTTAGATAAGTGAAAAAAAATTATTTTTTAAGTTTAATGTGAGAAAAATTTATTTTAATATTAGAAAGTGTGTAAAATATGAAATACTTTCAATTCTAATATTTGTATTTGTGTTGAACGTGAAATAAAGTTGATTTTTATAGTTGAAATTTGTGTTTGGCTAAAAAATTATCTCAAATTAAATGAGGTCTAAGTCTAGATGTAATTTTTCTAGCTCACAATAATAATAATTATTATAATATAATATATTACCACCACTTTAAATATTAATAGGGCATTTACATACATACCCCTTCAATCATCTTGAATTACATATTAAACCCCTTATTTTTTAATTTTACAACTTAACCCCCTAAATCATCCAAAAATGAAAACTAGTAAAATACATGTATTTACAAATATATTTATAATATTTGTATATACATATTATTGGTAATAAACATCCAAATAATTATAAATCAGCAAAAAACATACTTTGAAAATATTGAGAAAGTCCTAAATATGTTATTTTTGGATGATTTAGGGAGTTAAGTTGTAAAATTAAAAAATAAGGGGTTTAATATGTAATTCAAGATGATTTAAGGGGTATGTATGTAATTCTCTCAATATTAATATATTAATTATATGGCTAACCTACCGATGGGCGGGTCAATGATAGGAGAAGTTATTGGGTTCTGACGGCGCACCGTCCGGAACTCAATCAGATGGCACCACGTGTGTCACATAGCTGGGTCCGAGCACACGTGGCGCCCTCTGATTGGGCGTTCGAACGATGTGCCGTCCGAACCCAATAATTTTTCCAAAGATAGCGTGGAGTTATTATATTTTTGGGCAAATTCACCCAGGTCCCTGAGTTTAAGGGTTATTATCACACTTGTGCACGTCTTTAAAATTATATCTTCGAGGTCCCTAGGTTTCTAGGTCCCTTTTTTATTTTTTTTATTATAAAAAAATATATAAACTACCATTATACCCTTACCCTCCCCCTCTCCTCCAGATCCGGCCGCCGCGCAGCCCCGCACCGCCGCCTCGCCGTCCCGCGCCC
>KZ451957.1:154785-166766 GCA_002786265.1 Apostasia shenzhenica
GGGGGGCGCGGGGCGGCGCAGTGGCGGTGCGGCTGCGGCGCGGCTGCCGGATCTTGAGGAGAGAGGGAGGGTAAGGGTATAATGGTAATTTTATATTTTTTAATAATAAAAAAAATAAAAAAGGGACCCAGATGATAATTTTTGAAAACCAAGGAACCCCGAAGATATAATTTTAAAAACGTGGAACTGTGTGATAATAACCTAAACTCAGAGATCTGAGTGAAATTTGCCCTATATTTTTTGCATCTCGTCTAATTATGTCAGGACGGAGGGCATCTGGGGAGAGCATCATGTGGTGCAGTTAAAACGTGGAAACTTTACCTAATAGTCTCCGAGAAAATAATAAATATATTAAATTTCCCAATAAACAACGTTCTATCTTGAAGAATTACTGAAATCTCTGCATTCAAACCTTTTTTTTTATTATTATGATTTTGTAGTCTTCAAACTTGTAGTCAAAGCTAGTGCTGTAAGTGGAAGAGGTTTGAAGAAATATCAATTTGAAAAAAAGCTTTTTCAAGGTCATTCATTGAGACTCGAAGACCAAGATGAAGATATTTGTCGAAAAAAATTCCTCATAAGAGGTGGATGTCGAAGAACACATATTTCGATGAAGATTTGTGTAACAACAAATCTCGAAAAGAACCACTCTTAGGCTTACAACAGAGTATGAGAATTAAGATGTAGTGTTTAAAATGCTCGATTTGAAAAAACTCATGACCTTAAAGGGTTTCGAACAGAAACAAGGTATTAATTTCTTGGAGATTTTCTCGCTAGTGTCGAAAAATGACATCGATTTGTATATTGCTCGATCTGTCGGCTCATTCTAATTTAGAAATCGAATAATTGGATGCGATCATAGTGTTCAATCACGAAGAGTTTAACAAAAAAAATTTATGTATATTGAACAATTCAAGATTAATTGAAAGAAAAACTTGTTTGTAAGCTAAAGAAGAGTTTGTATTAGTAAAATCGTATACTCCTAAACAATGGTATATAGAAGCTCGCCTCCATTATACCCTATTTTTTTATATGTTGCCGACAAGCTAGTAGCTAGGAAGGTATGTCGAAAAAATCAAATGCTAGACGATGAGCTTGACATGGTTTTCAACACGGAGGACCATACGTATCGAAAATGTATTGTTGAGGTAAAATACAGATAAAACAAAACAAGTTGCTACCTCTTTTGAAACTCATTAATTATGATTTATGAAGAGCCGTTATCTCTCAATTGACTGCTCCGTTATAGCATGAACTTCACTCTCTTCTATCAAATCACCATACATCTCTGATTGCATGATATTCTCCTACGTCCAGGAACTTTCTATCATTGTTATATGTGTTTGGTAAACATGCAGGCTCGGAGATGAACACGTAACATGATTTTATAAGCTCTTTAATTAACCAACAGGTAGAGCATTATCTCTACTATAGGCGCCACTACATCTAATTCACACCGACAATTAGATGAAGATATATCTTTAATTCTCACTAGCATGGATGCCGGTGGTGATCTATGAATACTACCTTTTAATTATTCAGAAGGAAAGGCTCAACATTAGGAATAGACACTCAACAAAGAATAAAGGATTTCTCCCAAGTCCACTCATCTCCTTCTCTCTCTCATCTCTTCTTCCTCGAATGTGCTAGAGAGATAGGCTCTATAACTTGCCACAGGCAAACTTCTCTATTGATTTTAATGGAATTTTTTTGGCTAGGCTATCTAATAAATTTTTTTCTAATCATATTAAATTTGTCTCACTGTATTTTTTTTTTCTCTTTTCTTGTCACTAATCCTTATGCAAGAGCACACAATCATCCCATTGCTCTTTGGACTCTTCCTTCAAACTATTCAATCTGCTACTTTTTGCCTCTAAAATCCAATATTAATTATATTTTAATCTATAAAATAATAACACTAAATGTTGACTTGAGATGTAGAGGATTCCAAGAAATACCAAAAAAGAGAGCAAAAGTCTCGAAAGACGGCGACGCACAGGGAACTAAGCCAGACTGCTAAGGCTTAAGAGAGAGTAAAGAGCATCCAGCACAGCACACAGAAGTTTAAGGTGGTTCAGGAAGGAAATTTCCTACGTCCACCGAGCGATCAGCAAAAGGATTTCACTATACGGAAAGCAGCCGTAAAGGCTGATACAATGCTAAGATGGAGAGGAAGAAAAAGAAGAAGAAGGGAGAGAGAGTTCCTCAGTTGGGGCTCTAATACAATGAGAACATGAGGATGAGAGAGTTGCCTATGCTCTGGCGGTTGTTCCCTCTCTGTTCTCCCCCTTTCCTTGAAGCCTGTCTAAGGGTATTTGTAGGCGGTGAATAGTACAGTTTTGTCCTAGTTTTACGGAAGGAAACAAATCCTGAGCCCATACTGCTTGTCGGCCACTAGAGGGACCAGAGTCAGTAAAAGGAGAGCTAGGCTTCTTGATCTTAGTACTACTCATAGGGATCTGTGAGGATTGAGTCATGCGAGTTTTCGGTTTGCGCGTCTGGGAAAAGTGCCTTATACGGGGAACGGCACAGTCGGGCCACGCCGATTGCGACAGGTGTAACTGGGTATCATCATTATCGATGATAGCAGGGGATGATCCTGGACTGTCGTGGACGATGTTAGGCCGAATCCTCGTGGCCGAGGTTAGAGACCTGCGAGAATAAAACATTAAAATAAAGAGTTAGTAACACTTGGGAACCACGTGTATAACTGTGATGCAGCGCTGAAACCACGTGTTAACATTAAATTAAATAAATAACAATTTATAAATAAAATGAATATCTAGATAACAATTATATTTAAATAATAGTATCATAACTACTGTATTGAGTTATTTATATGAATTATTATAATGACTGAGCTCCTTGGCGGCTAATTAGCCTCTCCGCAAATCACGCCATTAATTTGCACACGTGTTTAACGGTGGTTCACGAGTTATTAGTTAAAGTGAGAAATGCCGTCTTTGAAATAGTATGCAAATTATATTAAATTAAGTATATGTATAACTTGAGAAATAAAAAACTATACTATTATGACTCTAATATATATTTTGGCAAGGGATAATATTGAGTAAATAATAATAAAGTATCAATTATTTAATGAAAATAAAATATTTATCGTGAAAACTTATAAATTTAAAAGAAACATGTAACTTAATAATTAATTAATTAATTAATTAATTATAATTTACTGAATTATCTGATAAATTAAATTTTATTTTATTAATTTATCTAATATATTAAATTATAATTTATAATTAATTAATTGTTGATCAATTATTAGATATGCTGTAGCAAAACTCTATAAATTAAAGTATTTTTATTAAAAAAATAAATAAAAGGTATTTTATTAAGACTTACATAGACCTTATTTGATAAAATGTTTTATTTTATTATAAAATTAATTAAAAAAATTATTTTAATATTAAGAGATGTGTAGAAGATGAAATAAAATTTATTTCAAGATTAAAATTTGAGTTAAATGTAAAATAAAATTAAATTTTAAAATTAAAATTTATGTTATATGTGAAATAAATTTATTAAAATTTATAATAAATTTAAAATATTATTTTGGCTAAATTTAGAAGCATGTCAAACAAGCTTTGTGAAGTTCAGCAAGATGACTTAAATTAAGTAGTTAATTTCGTGTTCAGAAATAAAATAACTTTCAAGCCTCGTTTGGCTTAAGTCGTTTTTTTAACTCAACAAAATTTTTAACTATAACAATCAACTTTATTTCACTTCCAATACAAATATAAATATTATAATTAATTTTATTTCACATTTTACACACTTTTTAATAGTAAAGTAAATTTTTTTTCTTATTACACGTAGAAAATAAAAAAAAATTGTTAAAAGAAAAATTCGAATCAAAGGAGACATTGTCAAAATTTAGATTTTTTTTGGACTTTGATCGTTTGAAATAAGTAAAGGACATGACTTTAGGAAAAATATCATTTAGTTTAAAAGACATACATTATTGCAAAAGTATGTAATGAAGATGTAAATTATTTTATGCCAGTTGTAAAGAGATTGTTTGTAAAAAATTATATATAATTATATATATACACACATAAAATAAAATTAAATTTACTGAGAAATTAAAAAAATAAATTGTTAAATTCCTGAATTGCTTATGCAAAATCTATGAATCGTTAATGAACCTAGGAACCCAGCTCTTCAAGAAAAAACATATAAGAATATATTATTTTACATGTAAATGAACCTAAGAAGATAATAGCGATCGATCATGCTATGAGCGTATCTTCGTATTCTTCTCTGCTTCTTCGTCTTCTTCCTTTAATCTGAAGAGGGAATCCATGGCCGGAGTACCATACCTTCGCTGCGAGGCTGTCGACTACAAATCTCTTGCCCATCTCTCTCCTGTTGAGCTCCGTCCGGCTCAACCATGGCCGGAATGTTAACACCTCCAGCCATCCCATACTTCTCTGGCGTTAACATGGCTGCTGCCGGCGGTGAGGACGCTGATCGATCTCCGGCAACGTCCGGCATCGCCGAAGGATTGTATTTTGGTGACAGGAGCAGAGATTGGAACGAAAACAGAGGATTCTGCTGAATTTTGGGGGAGGTCAACGATGGTGGAGGAAGAGGGACGTCTGCGTTTTGCAGCCTCTGAGGGGAGGGGCGGAGAAGGAAGGGCGATTTTGCGGCGTCGGACTGCGGAAAGCGGGGACGGGAGAGGAGGGAGGAAGAGGATGTGGGAGAGGATGAGGGGAAGGGAGGGGAGGGGATTCCGGTGAACTCCTGAACCATGGCGCGAAAGTTGGAGGTGTCGGTGGTGAGAACGGTGGTGGGCGCTCGCCGGGAGGCGCGTGATCTCTTCTTGGAGCTGCGGGGTTTCCCGGCGCCACTGCCACCGCCGCAGGGAAGCTGTGGTGGTGCTGTGGGCGTAGAAATGGCGGCGGGGGAGGGGGCGAGGGGGAGGAGAGGTGGGGAGTCGAGGAAGGATAGAGATTCCAAAAAGGAAGGAGGCAGGGAGGGGTAGTGCATGCCGGCGCTGTTGCCGGAGTCCATGGAGAGAGAGAGAGAGATCTGGGGAATTAGAGGGAGGAGTGAGGAGTTAGGGAAAGGGGATTATCATTCTAGAAGATGGAGAGTTTGCAGAAAGTTCTTGAGCTTTGAAAGGCTTTATAAGGGGATATGGGACCTGTAAGGGAGAGGAAGGAGAGGAACTGATGGGGAGAGGAGAGGAGAGGAGAGGAGAGGAGAGGAGAGGAGAGGAGAGGGATAAATTGGGGAGAGAAGATGTGGTCGTATAAAGTGAAAGCTATGTAGCACTGAATGACGATCATATGTGCATACAGGGCATTTAATGCGGGCGTCATTGTGACTTAAGAGACTAAAATTGTATGCGGGATGTAGACAGTGATTTTGTATTTTTATACATTTTTGCTATTACCTCTACTGTTGTTGCGTATACCTATACTATTATTATTATTATTATTATTATTATTATTTTCATTAAATACTTATATGATTGTTTCTCTTTTTCATGTGATATGAATAACTTGTATTGATAATCTTCTGTAATAGATTATATATGAGTATTACAAAACTTTCACATACTAATTCGTAGAAGAGGTCGTGGAGTTGCATGCCTTAATTGTCGTTCAAAATTATTTTTTACTCGGTTGTACCCATATCTCTCAAGAATTAATATTGTATTCCTTTAGTAGTACGGAGTGTGCATGCTTGATTGGCTAGCCCAATTAAAGGATTTTCCAACGATCTTTTACGGAGTCACTAGGATTTTCTGTGAGCTGATCGGCTTGGATTTGCTAAAGTGAAGCGATGGCCATAAGACATCCTAAGTGCCAGAAGGTAATATAAAGAAGAAACTTATAGCAGATATCACGAGTAATCGAGTTGATTTGTGCGGTAATATATCGAGAAATTCTAGAAACTCTCATACAGGTCTAGAGACGACCTGAATGACTAGAGAAGGCATGAATAAAAGAAGACCACGAGTCAAAGCTAAGCACCTGAAAAGCATGTCGAAGGAAAGTTATAATATCCTGAAAATTAAGTTAGTGTAAATATATTTTAATAAGTTAATAATTGTGATCATATTAATTGAAGGAGATTTGTTAATAAATCTATTTAAAAAATTAATTATAAAAAATTATAATTTATGTATGTTATATTTGTTTAGATTGGTTAAGAATATATTTGAGTTGGATATGAACTAGCTTGATGGAAAGGTTTATAAAAAATTTGAAATTAAAATTAATTAAAAAAGACTTAAAAATGATATTTGATGACCTATATGTGAAAGCAGCAAAATAAGGAAATTAATGCATAATTTCACCTCAATGGCTGCAAGGTCGGTTCGCTTAGGCAGTGACAGCCTGACAAGATTAGCACGCGGAGGAAGTAGTTTATATAAATTCTTATATGATTTCCACGTTTCGATCCGCTAATATATGAATTAACCAACGAATCAATTAACTATATCAAAAATGATCTAAAAATATTTTTTAAAAATAAATAAACAACCCAATATCTAAAATAATATATTAATAACTATAAAAAATAATTTAATTTTATCATAATAATTTTACACCACTTTCAATAAAATTCACTTAATTAAAAATAAATACTAATCAAAATTAACTTTTAAGCTGACTGCTTCCACACTCATCCCGAATGTAGTCTGAAGTATACCTAAAAAGTAAATAGAGAGTGAGTTCTTGCAAACTCAGTCTTTACCAACTTTATAATATAAAATTACATTAAATAAAACAGGTACACGCACATATTATAATATTGTTTATATTCATAACAAAAATATCACAACACAACAGCATAACATGTAAAATATAAAAATTATCAGTTATTGTGATATTTTATTGAAAATCTCTACTTATTTAATTTTATATTTATCTGTCATAATATTTATTTCTTATTATGATGTGGAACTATTATTTTCATGTCATTGTATCTAAAATTTTGATAGAAGTTCCTGCCACTCTGTTATTTTAAAAGCTTACCATAAGCCACACTTTACACTAGTGATTTCTCTAATTTGGGACATCACCTGGTGAACACTCCCAGCCCTCATCGAATCAACTCACTGCAGGATACTTTCTGCCCTCATCAATTTTAGGTATACAAGCTCAATCGTACTACATTATATCACAAAACATTAATTCAACTTTCATATCTATTATTTTAGAATGTTCAACAATGAATATTACTTAGGGGGCGTTTAGTTCGTTGTTATCTTGGTGTTATGTATATAATCTATATGTAATGACATCTAAATGTCATCTTTTGACTAATAAGTTTATAATCTAATAGAAAATTATTTGTAAATATCATAAAACCAAATAATTGTCTTCTCTAGATAATTGGTCGAAACATTGACTAGTGCCCACAAAGTCAGTCCGAACATGGCAACAATTTAGATGTTTTTGTTATCGTTGAACTATTCCTAACGATGATCTTACTCTTATGTAGATTCATGATAAATGACAGAGTCTGCACAATAATTCTTTCAGCAGCTAATCGATACACTTCGCACATCAATTATCTCAATAGAGACACTAGATTCGTCAAAGATTTCTTAAATGCACTCTAGGAAATGTTGGATGCAACCTAGAAATATAGCATGCTATTTCACCCACAAACCAACTGCCAGACTAAGGTCTAGGAAATGTTGGCCTGACTCGCTTGAAATTTGATTCGAGTTGGCTCAAAATTACATACATTATAATATATATATTTATTAATATATATGTTTTTCTGAAATGTTCTTTCATACAAGTTCATATGGTGGTTTACTGGAAGAATACAATATATATAAAACTTATTCTTTCTAGCTAAGACTAAGTTTTAATCTCATTGGATGCAAATTATATATGCTGATATTCTCAGCATACATTCTAGTTGGCTAGAAATTGAGCATGATTCAAGTCGACTCAGTTCAAACTGATTCGATTTCAATTTTAGATTAATTTTATGTTGCAGTTAATGGAATATCTTCATTCGAACCATCTCCACTTGCACCTTTGTAACATCCTGAAAATTAAGTTAGTACGGAATATGTTTTAATAAGTTAATAATCGTGATTATATTATGTGAAGGAGATTTATTAAGAAATTTAGATGAAAATTTAATTATAATAATCTTAATTTATGTATGTTAAATTTGTTTAGATTGATTAGAAATATTTAAGAACATATTTGGGTTGGATATGAACTGAATGGAAAGGTTTATAAAAGTTTTGAAATTAAAATTAATTAAAAAGAACTTAGAAACTATATTCAGGACTTACATGTGAAAGAAGCAAAATAAGGAGATTAAAACATAATTTCACACCAATGGCTGCAAGGCCTGTTGGCTTATGCGGTGGCAGGGTTAGCTGGTGGAGGAAGCAGTTTATATAAATATAATATAAGATATTTTATCGACTCAAATTTTAAATATAAAAAACCAATTTTATATAATTTATTTATTAAATACTTTATATTAATTTACTCACGTTTTCTACTGTATAATAATTTATTATTGTTCTATGATTAATATATTATTATTTTGTCAATTAAATTGATTTATATTGTTATTGTATACTAGCTATAGAACTGAACTGTTATGTGATATGATGTGGTACGGTTAAACTTATATATTTAGAATTGATGAGGGAGGAAAGTTGACTACAGTGAGTTGATTCGATGAGGGCGAGAAGTGGTTGCTCTCAAGAGAGGGGTATCATTGGTACAAGGAATAGCTCCTAGCAGGTTTCTAGAATGATAAAGTGAGAGGAATTTATATTTATAGATAAAATGATATAAAAATGATAGTTCTACATCAAAATACAAAATAATAACTAATAATGAAAAAGTAAGAAATTAAGGAATATTAGATAATATATTTCACGTGCTATACTAATGAATTATAATATTTTTATTATGTATATGATAAATATTATGATATAAAGATGTACATATTTTACTTATTTTATCAAACTGCATACTATAATGTTGCTTGATTTCATATAAAATTGGCAAAAATTGAGTTCGCAAGGATTCACCTCCTATTTATTTTTCAGGTACACTTCTTACTACACTAGGAATAGGTCTTATTGCTTATTTATGTGATATGATCATGTTTTTATTGTATAACGATTTATTATTGTTCATTCAATTAAGCTAATTTGTACTGTTATTATTATTTGTTCATTAATATGCTGAATTGATTTAAAGGGGCATTTGGTTCAATGTTATCTTAATGTTATATTAGTGAGGGAGAATAAATTATTGAGATATTTTGGGTAAATTATTTATCGATTTACGAGGTGTAGGAGCATTTGAGATTGAAGGCAAATAAATTATATTTATTTAAAATTGGTTCTTGATGTCAAAACTTTTTAAAAGATTTTCTTTCAAGTTGTTGACTGTTGTAGTTTTAATGTTAAAGCAAAATAAATTTTAAAAATTTATCCTGAAAAAGAATGGATAAGTTTTTCTTTGGGAAAAAGTGTATGAGGGTTTGAAGATTTATTAGAAATAAACTAAAGTAAATCAATAAATCAAGCTTGGGATCACATTTCTGAAATAGAATTTGAAAAAAATAAAAATAAAAATAAAAAATCTATGAATCAACAAAACAAATGGAGACTAACAAATAATTTATCAATTTAATTCAAGATCTTCCGGTGGGAAAAGAGAGATGATTCGCCGTGTATTGCGCTTTACGATTCGTGAAAGACTTGCAATGGACGGTGGAGTTTCTATGCTATTGATCGATTAGATTTTCCTCCATTATACGATAGGCTGGACTTTGGGCAGGTTGAGGCGACTGCTTTTTATTATTATTTTTTTCTATTTTTTTTGGGTTTTTACCTTCATGACACAAAAAATTTCAATATTTATTTATTAGATACCCTAAAGTTAAATATTACATGACACACACTTATTTATTTTAATTTTACAACCAACACACCCTAGTTAAAAAATCCTTACATTTTATTTAAGTAAATCATACTTAAGTTATGTTTTAACTTAAATAAAGTTCATAGGAATAAAATCTAACTCTCGGTGCACCTTAACTTAAATCTTACATGTTAAAAACTATTTAAATCTATTATTTATGTAGAATATTTTAAATCTAATCGTTAGATGCTCATCTTAACGATTAGATTTAATTTAAGATACAAAAGGGGTTAGATTTTATTCCTATGAACCTTATTTAAGTTAAAACATAACTTAAGTATGGTTTACTTAAATAAATTGTAAGAATTTTTTAAACAGGGTGTGTTGGTTGTAAAATTAAAATAAATAAGTGTGTGTCATGTAATATTTAACTTTAGGGTGTCTAATAAGTAAATATTGAAGTTTTTTGTGTCATACGGGTAAAAATCTTTTTTTTTTGTGTTTATTGTGGTCCAACGCATAGCTTGACAAAAGCTAAAATACGCCATCAGATCTCATAATGATTCGTGTAAAATACGACTTCTGCAAAGAACGATTAGACAATAAACTCCGATAACATCTCAAATATTGAGTTGAGATAGTAGTACGAAGAGTACGATCTAGTGATATCTCGAGTTCGAGGAGAGCTGTGTGAGTAGGGCTGTTCGACTAGCAGTGTTAGAGAAGGTTCTAACAATACAAATAAGATAATTCTATACTTTAAGTATATTAATTTGCTCGATCAATTAGTAAAATTTAACATTTAAATTTTTTAATATTATGCAAATATGCACTTGTGGTACTCTGACACAATTTAAGATGGTTGATGAATCTGAAGGCAAATACTAATATTTTTTTTTTTTAAGAATAGCAAATATTAATATTTTGAGAGAGCAATTTATGCTTCTATTCTTTTGACAGGATAAACATGCATATAAATTGAACTAATCAATATTTTAATATAAAAAATCTAAATTGGGACCAAACTAATCCTTAAGCCCATTACAATGTTTATATATCGTTAAGCACTAAGATAAATTGACCCATCATAAAAAAAAATTAAATAAGTTGAAATATAAATATTATACCTACGGCGACGGCCATGTCACCCGCCGGCGGCAGCGCGGGCGCAGCGTGGCCGCCGCGTCGCCCGTGCGCAGGAATTGGGAGGAGAGAGAGGCGCCTCTCTATCTCCTCCCGATCGCCGTGCACAGGCGATGCCGGCGCGACCCGCCGGTGGCCGCGCGGCGTCGCCTCTGCTCGGCGATCGCGAGGAGGGAGAGGTGCCTCTCTCTCTCTCCTCTCGATCCTCCTGCACGGGCGATGCTGGCGTGACCCACCGGCGGCCGCGCAGCCGCCGGTGGGTCGCAACATCGCGCAGCCGCTGAGTCAGGTGGCATCGCCCGTGCTCAACGATCGGGAAGAGAGAGAGATGCGGGGAGGAGAGAGAGAGTGATTTCTAACGTCTCTTACGGCCCAAGAACCTACGTACATATTTCATCAAATTGAAGGACCAGTTTGCTACATTTAAATATTCGAAAAATCTATTTGACCATACGAGTAAACTAGAGAGACCGAGATGCTATTTACCCTAATTAAAATGGTCTTTAAATATTTTATCAAATAAATAATAAAAAAATTAAATATAATATGCTAAAATTATATAAAATATAATATAAAATATAATATAAAATAAAATTTTTATATTAAAATTTATATATTAAGAATTAAAAATATTTTTTTAATAAAATAACTGAAAGCTATTTCAGTAAAAAAAATTTATTTTTTTTGATTTGTTTGATTGGACGTCATTTTGTCTATGAGATCATTGCAAATGACCTTAAATTAAACAAGGCAAAAGAATTATTTATTCTTTTTATATTTTTAAAATTATTTATTACTTAAAAACCCTCATTATATCCTGAATCTTATTCCACTTAATAAGCATTATATATATATATATATATATATATATATGTAAATTATTATCAAAATTATTTACTATTTTATTGATTATAATTTACAAGCACTCATTATAACCTGAATCTT
>KZ451957.1:174621-267034 GCA_002786265.1 Apostasia shenzhenica
ATATATACGTTTATAGTGCTGTACGGCACTCTTAATTTTAGCTTAATTAGGATTTTTATATGATATTTATGTGATAAAAAATAATTTTTTTTATTTCTATAGCACTATTACATTATAGAAATTTTATTTAAATTAAAATTTAAAATTATTTATTGAACGCGTAACTTTACTATATATATAAAAATGTATATTTCAGACATTAGTAATTCACAAAAATAATATTTAAAATTGTTTTATCCACATATTAAATAATGAAATTATCAGTATTTATTTTTTTATCACAACCGAATCATTACCATCCTATTTTTCGATAAATTCATAAATTTTTTAGCTGTCAGATAAAAAAACAACAGAAATATGAAAAAATGTAATTTATAACTATTTTAAAACATAATATAAGTAGTAACATTGAGAATTTAATTTAGGAATAAGACAATGTTATATACTACGCATATAATTATTTAATTTTTTTAAAATTTACAACTAAAATTTATTTTCATATTTACATACATATAAATTGCTAAAATATTAAAAAATTTATAAAAAATCTTTTATCAACTATCTCAAATATTTAAGAAAAAATCTATTTCCAACGTGAATATGCATTCAATATATTCATTATATTTCATAATGAATTTAGTATGCTGTTATCTAGGATCTAAATACTTTAGTGTAAAGTGGAAATATTCAAATATGAATTCATATATCATACAAATGACATATTTTTTAAATACACTAAAATAACTAATAAAAATGCCTTTCTGTAAACTATGCCATCAATATTTCTTATGTTTTGGATAATCAAATTAAATTAATGTTCAAAGTACTTTTTTTTTCAAGGCAAATGCACTGTTTTACATTTTTTTTTTCATTTTTTCCCTTTTTTTATAGAACTTTTCATATTTTTCTACAAATTCTTTTTTTGTGTCATGCATGCATGATGCATCTTTAATTTATGGTCTTCTCTTTATTAAATTGTTAATGTAGAATGTAGAGGATCCCAAGAAATACCAAAAAAAGAGAGAGTTCAGGGAGACGGCTTAAGAGATGTAGGGGATCCCTGTTAGCGGAGGCTTAAGAGAGAAAGAGAGAGAGAGAGTTCGGGGCATCCGGGACAGCACACAAAGATTTAAGGTAGTTCAGGGAGGAGGTCCCTTACGTCCACCGAGCGATCAGCGAAGGAATTTCACTAGAGTAAAAGGGTAGCCGTGAAAGCTTAATACAATATTTAGGAAAGAGAGAGGGAGAAAGAGCTCCTCAGTTGGGGTTTTGATACAATGAGAATGAGAGAATCCAAGTAGCTGCTTGCACCTTGGTCGCTCCTATTGATCTCCTTTATCTGATCTTTGATCTGTAGTTTTTCGATCTCTGATCCTTTTGCATGAAGACTGTTCAGCGGTATTTGTAGGTAGTGGATGATGCGGTTTTATCCTGGTTTTCTAGAGAAAATGAGGGAGCAAGCTCTGGGTTCGCGCCACTTGTCGGCCGCCGGAGGGACCAAAAGCACCAAAAGGAGGATGCTAACTTTTAATATTAGTACTGCTTCTAAGGATCCGTGATAGCCGGAGCATGCGAATCATTGATTTGCGGGTCTGAAAAAAGTGCCTTATACGGGGAACAGTGCGGTCGGGCCAAGCTGATTGCGACAGACATCGCTTTGTAGCATCGTGGACGATGTTACCAAGGATAGTCTTGGCTCATCGTGGACGAGGCTTGGTTGAACCTTCGTGGCCGAAGTCTGACCTATGAGAACAGATAGATGAATTAGTTAAATGAAACGAAGGCCATAAGCCAGCTGAGCGCCACGTGTATGGCAGTAATGCAGCTCTAGAACCACGTGTTAACATAAATAAATGGGATTCAGATCATTTGCTAGTTGATACTCCAAATTATTGAAACATTGAATGATCTAGCAGGAAATTTCTTTTTGATATAGATCTAGCAGGAATTTAATTACATATAAGTGTGATATATATATATATATATATATATATATATATATATATATATATATATATATATATATATATATATATATATATATATATATATATATATATATAATATAGCTGAGTAAATAGCAGCTACAGGGTTTGCAGCATGACGTTGAACTCAAGTGTGGTTAGCAAAGGCTAATGGGATTTGACAGAAACTTGCTAACCCACGCCACTAATGGGCTGAGCCATGATTAGCTTTACCTTTTGTATGTTGATATATATCAGCTTGATTGCGTGTTGATAACGTGAATGCATGATTGACTTCAGATTAGGTGCCATATATTATTAGCTCCGTGCCTGATTTTCGACATATATATATATAACATTTAGAATTTTTTATTCGAAATTTCACCGAGTATAACATTTTGCTCTTACAATGTGTATATAGCGCGCTATGTTGATTGTGGATTCTATCGTCTCTATTTTGCTCACTCTCAATTAACTGCATGCAGAACGTTCTCTTTTTCTTAATTTCTAAGTTCATTGATCTCGATTATAAAAGTGTTGGTCGACTTATAATAGAACATAGTAACTTACTTTGTGAATTTGAATGCATAGTTAATCATCTAGTTGGCTAAAAAAAAAATTTATTGTAATTCTAACAATTCATTATAGCTAATTATATGATTGACCAAATGAACATTTTTAAGGTTCGCAACACAACGTTTGATTTGAGAAGATTAGTGAGGGAGATTTGAAATAATTGATAATTTTTTATGCGTTTGTATGGTTAAAATTGAGAAGTAACAGAAGGTTCCCTGGTCGGTGATGAATGAGGTATGCTCTTCGTCGTTTTCGGCCTTTCGAATCTGATGGTAGCCTGAGAAAGCATCGACGAAACTCATTACTGAGTACCCTGCCGAAGAATCGACGAGCCTATCTATTTTCGGCAAGGGGTAGAAATCTTTCGGGCATGCTTTATTTAGGTCTGTAAAATCTACGCACATCCGCCACTTTCCAGAATTCTTTTTCACCACAACCACGTTTGCGAGCCACGATGGGTAGGTGATTTCTCTGATGAATCCAGCGGTCAGGAGTTTTTCGACTTCTTCTTGAATCGCACGTTGTTTTTCGCCACCGAAGCTCCTTTTCTTCTGTCTGACGGGGGCTATTCCTGGTTTGAGGCTTAGCCGGTGTTTGGCTACGGCTCTATCTATCCCTGGCATGTCACTAGGTTCCCAGGCAAATACATCAAAATACTCAGAAAGTAGGGCCGCAAGAGCGGGCTTTTCATTATCAGGGAAGTCCTTGGAAACGAGTACAGTTTTTTCGTCGGCGACGGTTACATGGTCGTTTTGTTCGACCGGTGATAAGGCGTGGTCTCTCGGGTCCATGTGGTCTGTGTAGCGGCGCACGTTTATCTCGAAACACTTGCTAGCGCCGGTCTTGTCCCCACTGATGGTTGTGACGCCGAATGGCATGGGAAACTTCACACACAAATGGTACGTAGACGCGACCATCTGGAATGCCGCCATTGCGGGGCGTCCTAAGATTGCGTTGTAACCGGAGGGAGCATCCATGATGATGAAGTCGATCTCCCTCTCCAGTCTTCTGGGACCCTCTTCGAGAGCGACACGCGGCGTGGCGTACCCGGCGGGTCTGTAGACGTCGCCGGAGAAGCTGGAGATCGTCATGGATGGGGGAAGAGGCTTACACTGACCGACGCCCATCTCATTGAAGGCGCAGAGATACAGTATGTCGACTGAGCTGCCGGTGTTGACCAAGGTTCGGTGGACATCACAAGCTCCAATTTCGGCGATGACCACTATGGGGTCGTCGCGATTTATCCCGCCTCTGGGGAGGTCTCCTGCGGTGAAGACGATATCAGGCAAAAGAGGGGGGAGTTCGACTGTGCATACCTCCCGATATCTTCGGGCTCTGAGATCGCTGTGGTAACTGAAGATTGAAAGGACGGCCTTCTTGCCATCGGCTTTCGATGTGGCTAGACTCAAAGAGGGGACCGCCCGGGGGTCGTCGCTTGGAAAGAGCGGCCGTGCAGCTTTCGGCAGGAGCCCCTCGATCCTCTTGTACCCGGTGAGGTAACCATTCTCTATGTACTCATCGACGAGCGCTTGAAAAGAGCGACACTCGAAGAGAAGATGGTCGTAGCGTTAGTGGAACTTGCAAAACTTTGTAGGATCCTCACCAGGTTGCGGTGGCTGGCGTTCGTCGCGGTTCTTGATGAAGCCTTTATCGCTGAGGATCAAAAAGATTTCTTCGATGATGTAGACTGGATTGGCTGGACGTGGGGACTCACCCTCAAACTTGCGCTTCCCGTGGGAGGGTGAGAAATTCCGATCACGAAAGCTCCTCTTGGGAGTGTTCGAGTCCGTCTTAGGGGCCTCGCCCTTCTTGGCTTGGGGCGAAGCGACCTCCTGCTTGGCCTTCGCCTTGAGGGCCTTTGCATCTTCCAAATGGATGCGTTTTTCGGCGCAGGCCCTCGCCTCCATGAGCGTCTTGGGATGTCGTCGACAAAAGAGTCGTACAGCTCCCGGGCAGAATGCTGTGGACGAAGATCATGGTTGATCGATCGTCGGTTGTGTCTTTCGTCTCGGCGTTCATCTTTGAGAACCGGTCCACATAGTTGCGGAGCGATTCGTCTGGAGCCTGTCGTATCTGCCACAGCTCGTGGATTGTTCGGGATGTAGTCTTCGACGTTCCGAACCTAATACGGAACTGTTCGAAGAATTGCAGGAAGCTCTGGATGGAGCCTTGAGGTACTTTGTCGGGCCAGTCCAGAGCCAGGCCCCGTCAGAGTGTTCCTGAATAGACGACATTTGTAGGCGTCTGAGACAGGGTCGTTAGTTGCCAGGGCGTTCTCGAAACGCTTCACATGCTGGGCCGGGTCGGTGAGGCCGTTGTAGTCGCCGACTCGGGGGGCTTTGTAGGCGCGTGGTGCTGGCGCCACCATTATGGCGGGCGAGAATATTGTATCTAGTGGCGGAGCCTGTGGATACACTTCAGGCTGACTTTCGGCGGCAGCATGGGCGCTGGTCTCTTCTGTGGGCATTTCGACGCGCTCGGCTCCTGGTTGCTGAAGCGGGCCTTCGAGAGGCAGAGCTAGAGGGAGGGGTCTCTGCTGCTGAAGGAGGGCTGGTAAGTTAGCGAGGAAAGTGTTCATTGTTTGGGTGAGGGTGGCGACCGTGTTCGTCAGTATCTGAAGCTGTCAGTCGTCCCTGGTAGGATTGTCCTAGGGCAGGCGTGTCGCCTGTTGTTCGCCAGGTGGTGGAGGAACGCTTTTGTCATAAGTGTTCTCCATAGGTGAAGGGATCAGGTTTGATCCTGCGTAAGGGCACCAAATTGTTAAGACGAGAAACAATCAAGATTTTTTAAGTGGAAAGCCGACTAAGCGGAAAAACCACGGCTCCTTTTCAAGGAGGCTTAAAAGATCACTAGAATCACTTTTTCTTGGGTTACAGTATGCTTAAAGGATTTTTTTTTGTCTCAGCCCCCTTTGAAGGCTGTTCACATGAGATATATATACCCTGATCTGCTCTATCTAGTCACTTCAGCCGAATAATCTACAGTTCTAGCGACGGCTCATTCCTGTAGAGGGCTACTATGTGACTTCTGCTGTACGATGTACAGAGGGTACGACCCGTCAGCAGGAAAACCGCTTTCTCTTCCAGGGCAGTACGGTTCCCAACTGTCAGGCGTCTGTCAGATCAGGTTTTTGCTTTTCGCCTTTAGCTCTTCGGCGTCTGCTGTTCGGGATGATACATCTCTTGTTCGACGTGGAGGCATTGCTTACGTGGATTCCACGCAAGCTCCTACGTGGACGGTCCAGATGAAGAAGTGTGGATCCAAATGCAACAAAGTCAAAACCCGAAAAGAACACCGGCGGCCAGATAGCCGGTGAGCCAACCTCCCCAACGGTCAATTGTGCCGGCCAGATCAAAGTCCGGCGCAGACTAGGATCTCGCCGGAAGCAGCCCACGAGCACCTCCTCTTCCAGAGAATTCAAGGGCTTAATGCAGTTTGTCGACACGCTTCGCAACCTTCGACTTGATCTCCAGTGCTTTGGCTCGTTCCATGGCGCCGGAAATTGCTCCATCGAGGAAGAAGAAGATGACGGAGGTGAAGCAGAGGATAAGGCTAGAACTATATTCTCTAAGGGGCTGTTTGGATTGGGGGTAGGATGAGCAAACCCGGGGTAGCTTACCCCCATTAATAACTTATCCCCGCTGAGATAAGAGGTTTAATGCGATTTTCTGTTTGGATGTTAATCTAGGTTAACTTGGGATAAGTATAAATTCTGTTTGGCAAATTAATAATTTAACCTAGGATAATAAATAAAAGAATAGACAAAAAATAACAAAATAACATTCCAAATTCATAATATAATCAATAAATATTAAAATAACAAACTTTGAACAACATGATCAGTTTATCTTTGATTGAATTGAACTCAGAATAATTTATCTTTGATTGATTTATAAAAGAGCAGCAAATAAAGAGATCAAAATGCAATTGATCCAAAATATCCAGCCTAATATTTCTATCGGGGACTCAAATGGTTGCTCGGCTGCTCGCGTTTTGTTCCTGCCGAGCGGAGCCCTCGCCGCGCCTCGCCTCGCCGAGCCGCGCCTCGGCCTCCCGTCGTTCAGCGCCGTGCACGACCAGCCAGTCTGTCTGCGCACGTCTCCGGCCCTCGCGGACTCCTCGCAGCACGACTGCCCGCCTCTTCCACGTCTCCGGCCCTCGCGGACTCCTCGCGCACGATCAGCCGGTCCTCCTCGCGCTATCTCCGCTCTTAACCCAGCATTGCAGATGGGGTAGCTAACCCCAGGGTTAGGCGGGTTAAGGAATCCCGCTGGGTTTGTTAACCCAGGGGTAATAAAACGCGCTTTAAGCGCGTTTGGTGGGTTAGCTGGGTTAACTTACCTATCCAAACGGCCCCAATGGTTCATGCTGCTGCGGGAGAATGGATTGAAAGAAGAGGATGACGGGAAGGAGAGAGAAGAGCAGGATATAATTATTCCGCCGGCAGCTACGCCGCCTTCCAACTGTCTGCTGCTGACAAGGAGCAGCTCTGCTCCCGCGAAAGGGTTGGTGAAGGGGGAAGAAGAGGAAGATGAAGAAGAAGAATTGGGGAACGAGCTGATGGTGCAGGAGGAGGAGGACAGGGTACCGAGGATGAGCGGCGGTCCAACTCCAGGTTTGTTGAAGATCTCAACGGAGATCGCGAAGGGAACATCGAACCGCTGGGGAGATGCCGGAGCTGGAAGAAGTGATTTATAGCTGTTAAAAACTTAAATATGAGAAAATTTTGGAATTTTTTTATGACTCTTTCTTTTTAAACCCTTTTCTCTTAATTTTTTGGATGATTTAATTTGGTATTATCTCACAAAGGCGTAAATGAGTGATTTTGATCTTAATTTGATTTGTTTTTTTTTTAAGTTACTTGTTATATGATAATAATAATGTTAGTAGAAATTAAATATATATGTACAGAGAAATATCCATTTTTATTTTTTATAAACCGTTATATACATAGTTTACCTCACATAATATATATAATATAGAAAAATTATACATATTTAAGTATCAATAACTTTCGAATTACATCTCTGCATAAAAAAACTTACAAATTACAATCAAATTGTATTCTAACCATTAGAAAATTAATTAAATTTTGAATGAAGTTAAAATTAAGCAAGATCCAAGCAAAATTAACTATCATCACTTTGTTTGGTTTGTGAATTAAATTTTAAATAAGAAAAAAATATTTTATTTTATAAATTTAATATTAAAAAAATATAAAATATAAAATAAAATTAATTTTTATAAATAAAATTTATATTGAGTAAAAAAAAAAAACTCGAATCAAAGGAGCCATCATATGTTTCTCCTCTTACAACAGGTAGCATCTTGGCAAAATGTGTACAAATTCTATGTTTCAATTACTGAGAGCTCTATAGGGCTGCATGTAGGGGTGTGCAAACTATGATTTAAACCAAAAAATCGAACCGAACCGTTTAAATTTAACGGTTTGGTTTGGTTTAGAATCTAGCGGTTTGGTGATGGTTTGATATTTTGAATATTTCGATTAAATGGTTTGGGTTCGATTTCACATGTTTGGAAACCAAACCGACCGAATTAACCGAATAACCCACTTATTTACATTAGGTCAGTTCAATTGGCAATTTGTCGATTTGAGTTCGCTCATAGACGGGTTCGCGAGAAAGAAGGCTGATTCAACCGACCGAGAAGTTTTAGATTATTTAGGGTTGCACGATTTGCGCGGCTTGCGCTGCAGGTCAAAGAGTTGCAGACCAAAAATATGATTTTAACCAAACCAAAACAAACCGAACCAATATTTATTTGATTGGTTTGGTTTGGTTTATAATATAATTTGGTTGATTTGATTTCATTAAATTTAAAACCGAATCCAATCTTTTTTTTTTGGTTTGATCACCAAACCAACCACTTAAACCGAATGCACACCCCTAGCTGCATGTTAACTATAAATTACATGTAATTTTTACTAATACCTTTACATCCATCTTTAAAATACTTTCACAGTCCTAATTCCCTTGAATGAAAATCAAGATTGTTTTACTTTGATCAATTTTCATCACACAAAAAAAAAAGAGACTGCAATGCAGAATGAAAAATTTCCAGAAGTAAAAAATGTTTATTAGATTTAGTGCCTAGAAAAATTTAATGCCTTGTGCCAATATGAGGCACCTAGAAAAATAGAAAAAAAAAATCCAAAAAAAAAGAGCTCATCAGTATATTACAAATTTGTCCGTTGTGATGTGTTCACAGCCAATCTACTCTTATCCCTGGCCAAATTCAACACCATGTTGCACCCAGATCAAGATAAAAAACCTCATTCATATGAGGGAAAAATCAAGTAAATTGAAGAAAAGTATCACCATTAATTTGAATATGAGAATATAAATAACTCCACCTAGCAGGCTAGCACGAGCTCATCTCATGGATGCCTTCTTCACCTCCTGCAATATGCCATCAGCCAGTTGCTGTGCATTGTATTCCATGCCGAACCACCTCAGCATGTTCATGTTAGGATCCAACAAGTACCTATAGAAGAAAATCGAATCAATAATCCAACAAGTATCTATAGAAGAAAATCAAAGCAATCCTTATCATTAGGGAGTGAAATAAGAAGCTTGGGCAGCTTAATTTACTGGCCAAAATAATGTCTCATTACATGTTATTTGAACATTCAACTAGGTAATCTTGGCCTTCTTCATCCATTTTCTTGAAGAAAACTCGGTATTCCTGAGCAATCTGCCTTACTGCTGCGATTGTACCTGTTAGTCCTATTATCCTAGAATCAAACTCTGCGGTTACAAGATGAAACCAGTTCAGTGTTCCCATTATTAATAAATGAAGACAGCTTAATTATCGGAAGGATTTCTTTATAAAACACACACACACACATACATACGTACATGTATTATGTATGAATGTGTAAGAATGAAATTACCTTCGAGGTATGCCTGAAGTTGATCGGGTGTGTCACGCTTAGGATCAATGGTGATATAGACGGGTTTCGTCTTAAGGTTATGCTGAGACTCTGTTAAAATCACCAATCAAGAAACACTATAAGCATATTGATGCAGCATGAAACCGTCTTTATTTCACAATTTAAAAAAAAAAAAAACATATGATGTTGATTGCATTATTAGGACAGTGAAATCAACAGGGTTCATTAAGGGTAATAGAATTGGGGAAATACATCATTCAACCACTCTTCATCTGTGTATAACTAAGTTTCACACCATCTTAAAGAGCCAGATCAAATCCAGATATCAAAATTGAAAAGATGCATTATGCAGAAAATAGCAGATATGGAGGTCTAGGTTCCTGAAATGAAAAATGAGGATAAGAACCTCTTCTATTCTCAAACTAGAACATGAACGCCAAGCTGGTTAAGTTCTTAAGTTGTATGGATACCTATGTGAAAAGATTCATGACGTAGAAATCAGATAAAAGGATGCGGGTAGGAAACTTAAAAGTAAGCAAGTTGGCATCTTAAGACTGATCTGGCATCAAAGTAGATATACCATATGGCTTTACCTACTACCATCTAAGCAGCAGGTGAAAATATCAACAAAATGGAATTTATTGATCATTTTCTGTAAATGTGAATAGTAACTAGTCAACTAAGAAATGCCACAAGAAACTACACCTAATAAGTCGATGGCCTTTGCCATTTTTCCAACTTCAGCAGGTCCAATGTCAGGAGAAGAAGTATACCCAAAGTACAAGAGTAACCAGTCTCCTCTAAGATCGGACTCGGATACCAATCGGTTTTCAGAGTCAACGAGCTTAAATGGGCCACCTATAGCTGGCTTGTTGATATCAGCCCGACCAACCCCAGTAGTTCCTTCTGAACCTGTAAGATTCAACACAAATAGAGGCAATAAATACTCACCTTCAAAGTGTTAAACATTGGCAGTCAAGATACCGATAATCACACAGTTCACAGATCAAGTACAGAATCATAAATTCTTTTATCTCTTCTGATATTAGTGAGGAAGATAGATGAACGTTGATAAGCAATAAGCCATAGTTTTCATGAATTCGATAGAATCTGATCAACGAATGAGATTGATATAAGACTTTCAAAAGAGCCGAAAATTAACTGAGAAAAAAACCACAGGGATAATGTACCTACCGTGCCTTTACAGTTGATTAACATACATCTTTATGATTTAGTAAGTTCCATTTGCAAATTTTTTGTAGCATTCTAGTAGCTCTTTTTTCATTTTTATTTCATCAAGAAGGATGGTGTTATGCTGCTCATGTATTAGCTTAAGCGGTTAAAAAACATCACATCTATCTTTTTTTAAAAGATTACTGATGTATAAGACAAGGATATTGCAACTTACCAATTAGAGAAAATACTACACAAATAATATACTGGAGCTAAATAATATGCGCATCTGCAAAACCATAAACCGTGATATGAAACTTAACCAACAGAGAAGAAAGGGAAAACCTTTTGGAATTGCTCGCTTCTCGTCATTGTAGTGAATCAATGCACCTGCTCCAGCGATTACTAATAAACCTGTAGGCTACAAACAACTAAAAAAATTAACATTCATTGAATAAAATAACATTATCCCTAGATCAGGAAAAATGTATAATAACAGTGAGAATGTAAGTGGCAGTTACTCGATTAGCATACAATAACATAACGTCTCCATGACCAAGAACGCAATTGCTCCTCTTCTTCCAAGATGTGCTTCGCTAGTCTACCATTTTTGTTGTTTGAAGCACAAGAATAACCACGATAAGGGGTATGAGATGACATTGTCCTACAGAAAAATAGTAATTAGTGATTATGAAAGCATGGTTAGCAGAATCCCAAATCAAAGGTAATTAACTTGGGGCAGTACTGCTCATTAGAGATGGCATCATAAAGGTATAAAATTGAATTGTGCAACAATACAAATTGATGCGGAACAATACTCTAATACCAAAACTGATGCCAAACAATGTTCTGATACTAAAACTAATATAGAAAAATACTCTGATACCAAAATTGATGTGGAACAATGCTCTGATGCCAAAACTAATACGGACAACACTCAAATACTAAAGTTGATGCAAGATGAAACAACAGAGGACAGCTACGGTATAGAGAAAGAAGAAAAGAGGAGAAACAAGAGAATAGGGATTCAGGGATTTTAATACTAGACTCTAGCCTTTTACCTCTAGGATTTAAATTCAATCCAATTCCATGAATTTAGATTTAAATTCCATGAACTAAAAAAGGAAATTTAATTTTATTCATTGGACATCAAAATATTCACATACGCCATACCTATAAATAAGAAAATCCCCACCACCACAACTCGAACTAAACAAAAACTAATTCTAATTTCAAACAAAATCTCTAAATTCAAGTCAAGCATATCTAATAGATAGGACTCCCAAATTCAAACTAATTGACTCAGTCAAAAAGGCTTACCTAGTCATAACCAAGCTAACTCAACTCAACTGACTTAACTGGCCAAATAAGATTTAGTCAAACTAAGTAAGGAGTGGGGTATTTTTGATAATCCGACCATAATGAGCTCCGTAGGTATTGGAATCATGTATCACATAAACATATATAAAGACCAGTTTCTAGGATCAAATATATACTAAAAGCTATAAAGGATCATTTTACTAGTTTCTAGAATCATGACCTATCAAGTGAAGCTCCCAAAATAAAGTCCAAGGTGCCCATTTGGATTGCATTGGAGATTAGTATTAAGAGAAATGTTTCACCGGGGTTTTTCTTCTTATTTCATTGAGAATTGAAATAACAATATCTTTGGCATATTTTGCTCAAAATTACAAAATGTACCATACACATATAAAGCTCAAGTTGATTAGATGAACATCACAATCCAAAAATGGTTCAAGAATCTATTAAAGATGATGGACGATTATAGTGCCAATAGTTAAATTACATTTCGGTCTAAAGAAGTACCTCTATCATGAACGAACATCAAAGGTAAATGATGCGGTACTCAAAATCCAAAACAAAAAAAAAACGTAGTAAGAAATTCGGGTAAAAGAACATTAGGCCATGAACAGCAAGTAGCTAACTATAAATCAAGAGCTGGCCCTAAAGGCATTTAGGAATACAATAAGATAGATGCTGCCTAGAATATCGACTCAACGTGCAATCCAACGCAAATTTAGAACTCCAAAGATTTCTTGAATAGTTCGGGAATTAAAGACATAGAAAGAAAAAAACTTGCAGGCAACAAAACCATGTGATGATGCTCGAAGTTCACAAAGACAGAAATGGCGCAATAACACGCAGAAAGTCGAAGGACATTACCGATTGCGACGGAAGGATGAACTGAAAACCCTCGATGCCTGCCGCAAGGACAGCTTCATCGGTTGAAGCCTGAGCATGCAGAGAAGAGTAGCAGCTCGCCGGTGTTTCGTTGAAGGGCTCTAAATCCGAAGACCTCGAACAATAGTATCGATCCGCAATCCTCCGCGCTTCAGAGGAGGAAGGCGTTAGAACCTTGGAGCAGAAGAAATTTGGGGATTTTGGAAAAGGCGGCGTTGTGGGGTACCGAAGCAGCTGAGTTTGGGCAGTAAATTTTTCCTCAACTCCAACATCTGATTTTTTTTTTTTTTTTTGATAATACGAAACTCTATTTACAAACCTCGCAATAGTTACTCAAATTTTATATATAAAAAAAAACTCACTTAAATTTAGCTCTGCTCCCGTTCAACTCCATTTCTGATGCCAATTTTAGATCAGATCTAATGCTGATCGCGCGAGACCTTGTCGTCTGAACGATTTATGACTCGTGAGTCAATGACAAATCGGATTATCAAATCAGACTTCTGATTAACTGAAAAATCTCACATAATGCTTTTTTATTAACCAAATTAAGTTCTTTTTATAAAAAATGTATTATATTTTGACATACATATATTATATAACATATTTATCTAAATATAAAAATTAATTTTTATCATAATCTTTTTTAAAATAATAAAAAGTGACACCCGGGTCTACGCTAGAGTGATATCCAAATAAGTAAATCGGAATCACACGGATAAAAAGAGGCTCTTGAAAAGCTTCGAGATAGAGAGGAATAGGAATAAATTGTCTAATATTGGAAAGGAAGAGATTTTGAGTTGTATAAGTAAATAACGTGATTTCAAATAATAGAAGTATTTTTTGTAGCAAAATCATGAGGTTAGTAATGAAAAATTTCATAGTTAAGCATAATCAGATTTGAGTAGTACTAAGATGAGTTACTTTCCAGGAAGTACTTAAATTACACAATTTTTAAAAATCAAAGTGGATAATACCTTTATATTAAGATCACAAGATATTGCACTATGGTATCAAAGCTAACTTCTTACAATACGATGTGACTCAAGGACGAACCAAACGGAAGTTAATGAAGGTGGGTAGGAATTGCCAGGTGATGTCTACATGAGTGAATACATCAGAATCATTAGAATAAGGAATGACTCTTGACAAGGCTTCTAGGTGAAAGGGCATAAGTATAAGTGGAGGGGTATAGGAATGAATTGTCGTCATTATAAAGAGTGGAGATCCTAAGCTGTATAAGTAGATAATGTGATTTCAAATAGTAAATACTTCTTTTGAAGATAAATTGTGAAGCTAATGATAGAAAATTCTGTAATTAAGTATATTTGAGTTATAGTAGTACTTAGATGGGTAACTTTCTAAGAAGTACTCAAATTACATAAATTTTAAAAATTAAAGCTAATAATATCTCTATATTTGAATTATGAGAATTACAAAAAGGGAGGTAACCATATAAAAATATTTAAAGTACAAAATAAAAATATATAAATTTTGAAAAAATATTGTAAAATTCTAATTCAAAAGTTTTTTAGAGCTTTAATAAACTTAAATAAAACTTTAATATTACATGAAAATTTAAACATTTTTAAAAATCTAATTTAAATTATCTAAATTATGAAAACAAATTGAAAAAAACATAAATTAAGATATAATTCAAATTAAATTTTAATATCAAGTAATATAATTTTTTAAAAATTAATTATGCCATTGAGTGGATCAATATTGAAGTATACAGGTAGATCCAAAATCTGATTGACAAGTCTAAAGAATCACATCAAAAAGTCTCGAATGTGAAATAATTTTTGTTCATTATTGTTTCGGATTGGGTTTCGAGTCAAATGTTGGGCCTAATTCTTTTATGACTCAAAAATGACTCGCTCAAAATGGAATTGATAAAAGTTGATTAACATTCAATATTACAAAGTCCATAGGATAAATTGCTATAAGATGCCTATAGCTATACTATAATTTCAAATACATCTAACAAAAAAAAATCGGTTAGGTCCCTAATAATGTACATTATTTAACAAAGTGAGCTCCTCCGTTATGAATGACAAATTTGCACAAATAGGACATGTTTGCATCTAAAAATTGTATGCATGACTTATGACTCGCCCTAATTGATTACGGGATGAGTGGAGAAAAAAAATTATACCCACTCTAATTTGTGACATTGCTAGTAATTAAATAAAATTATATAAATTAAGATTAAAAATTTTAAATAAAATTATTTTTTATTTTTTTAAAAATAAATTATTAAGTAATAGATTTGAGATGGATTGGGACAAAGCTGAATGATAAAAGTAAAGCAAGACAAATATAAATTTTGAGAGAAATTGAGCGAATTAGAAATGAATATATATACGAAGAAGGCATGATTAATAGTTAAAATAAAGAAAAACAAATATGTTTTATTTATCTTAACCTAAACTCAATTTGCCATCCCAACGCACCCTTCAGTTTTTTTTCTTTCTCAACTCATTTAAAATTCCCAAATTTACCTTTAACAATTTTCATAACGGTTCATATATTAACTTCAAAAATAAATAAAAAAATGATTGAATAAAAATATATTTCTAATAAAAATATAATATTATATTATATATAAATAAAATAAAATAATATATGTATATATATATACGCATGTACGCATATATATAATATTAATAATACTCCGTAAATTGAGATTAAACATTAATTGGAAGTTGGAACGATTCAAGCCACGGCAACGGCTGAGATCATCTCGATCTCCAACAGCACCGTAGAGCGGTAATCTCAACCGTCCGCTCCACTCCAATCATTTATTACACAGACAAATAGTACACACAGTACACCTCTCTCTCGACAGGCAACCAGCAGCGGCGGCGACTGACGGGAAACCCTAATCGCGCTCAATTTTCCCCGCCAACAGCCCGACGGCCCGTACCAGGGGCCTCTCTCCGGAGATCCGGCCATCGCTGTTGGAAGCATAGCAGTAGTCCCGGGTGGCGTAGAGCTGGTAGGGAGAAGTGTCCATGGCAAGCCACTGCTCGACGGTGAATCTGGTCTGCGAGCAGCCCAAGTGGGGGCCAGTAAAGGTGACCTCGACGTAATTGCAGTACCAGCCATGGTGGGGTCCCGATCCGTCGGAGGTCAGGTTCATCCAGCACGGCGGCGAGGAGAGGCAGGGGCCCCGGCCAGAGAAGATGTCGAGATTCCCCCTTTCGAAGTAGTTGTAGCCGTCTCCCATCAGGCCGCCCCACTCCTCCAGATTCGTGATCAGAAGGCCGTTGCCGTCCGATCCTGCCAGCGCAAGGTTTATTTTCGAATCCGTTCCCCCTTTCCAGATGCTCCCTGTTCTGACGTACAGCGTGTAGACGCAGCTCTGGTCATCGTCGTTGCCCACCTGCAGAAACCCTAATCAGAACCGACCGATTGATCGATCGAGGAGAGGAAAAACTTACTTGGATGGAACGCAGGCCGCCGGCAGTGGCGGAGGCGGCTATGGCGGAAAAGCCTAGAAGGAGGGAGAGATGCTTGAATCCGACGGCCATGGCTGTTAATGGATGGGTCAACAGAAATGAAGAGTTAAGGGGTCGCTTATTAAAGGAGATGTGGCTCAGATCTTCAGAATTTTCTGGATTTTGATCTAAAAAGGCCTTTATTTGGTAACCATTAAAAAAAAGCATATTAATATTTTATTTATATTTTAAATTTATGATAAATTTTAATAATTTTATTTTCATTCAACACAAATTTTAATCTTAAAAATTAACTTTATTTCACATCCAACATAAATTTTAATCTTAAAATCAACTTTATTTCACATACTACACACCTCTCAATATTAAAATATTTTTTTTTTCCATCAATTCTATAAAATAAAATATTTTCTCTTTCTTTATCCAAATTTATTCTCCAACCAAACAAATCACCATATTTACTTAAAATTTTAAGTTATTATTAAATAGAATTTTACAACAGAATTGAGAGAGAGACTTTTTTTTCCTCTATACTCTAGATAAAAATTACAATTTACATCCTTAAAATATTATCATTTAGAATATTGCATTTTCAAAAATATTATTATTTCGATAGATTCACAGATATAATCGTGTTAAATTAAATATGGATTAATTAAATGCTAATGGGCTCGGCCCATTAAAGCCCAATTTTAAGAGGTTGAACATTTGACTTCCCGTTTAATTGGAGTGTGGCTTGAAGGATTAGATAAGCATGCAGCCATTAAAAAACAATAATATGAGATTTCTTTTATATATATATATATATATATATATTATGTACGTATGTATGTATGTATACAACACCCTTGTGTATGATGCGGGAAATCTAACTTTTGATTTTGGATTGTCAGTAATGACATATATATATATAAGTCGATTATGTGGAATTCTATGAAGTACGAATTTATCTCTAGTCAAGATTTTTTTATTGTTCTTCTTAAGACTATGTTTGTAATTTGGGAACTATTAATTAAATTAAATCAAATATTTATACGTGATTAACTAATAATGTTGCATATTTTGAGGGTAAAATTCAATCGTTCTTTTCTAAAAATTATTAAATGTTAATTACTTCATGAGGTCACAGTAATTTTACAAATTACAAGGAACTCATTTGTTTTTTCTTTCTAAAAACAGCTTTGATAAATACTTCAAATTACAGGAATCAAACTGATGTTTTCATTTGATTTGAGTTTTTTTAGTCTAATATAAATTTTAATTATAAAAATTAATTTTATTTTACATTTAACATAAATATGAATATTAAAAATAACTTTATTTTATATTTTATATATTTTTTATATTTAATTAATTTTTTTCTATTAAATATATAAAATAAAATATTTTTTGTACAAAAAATTAACTCTCAAATTAAACGTGGACGTGTGGCTCTGTTTGGTTGGAGGCCATCTTGGCCATGACTATGACCAAAATAGCCTCCAACTATTTTATTAAATAATTTTTTTTTCATTCTAAATACATAAATTTTAATATAAAAAAATTATTTTATATTATATTTATATAATTTTTAACACATTATATTTAATTTTTTATTATTATTATTTTTAATAAAATGGTTGGAGGTCATTTTGATCATGGCCTGGCCTCCAATCAAACAGAGGTTTAGCTTCTATCCCATTACCATCTAGAGGCCAGATGGTTGACAATTATGTTAGACACACGGTATTAGACTCTATTTTCATAATTTGAAATTAATTTTAAATAATAAGATATAATATTAAAATAAATAATTATTTAATTTAATTTGTAATGCATTGAATATTTATACAGTGTTACTTATATAATAACATTTTAAATAAATATAGTACGAAAATTTAAACTCCATTCTTACTAAAAAAAAATCAATCTGCATTCGAGTTTGAGTATTAGTTTTATGCAACGAGAAAAAAAAAAACTTGGCTGCATTAGTGCATTCTACACATTTTAAGCATAATGTGAATTTTTATTTTATTTATGTATACATAGAGTTAAAGTTATCTATTATACCTCTTCTTGATATTTTTTCTTAAATATAATAAATTAATTCCCCTTTCCTCTTTTTTTTATATGAAAAATAATTAGTTAATTATAATTTATTAATGATATTTATTTCTAAAATGTTGTTCAAAAATGTGATATGAGTTTACTATTTCTCTCAACGGAATGCGGTGGGACCGTCGCGCCACCGCGCGCTTCTTCTGCTCGTTTGACCGAGTCCGACTCCACAAATAGACCTTTGAACAAAAATCAGCTTCGTTCGACCTGCGACGACGCGCTCGAGCGATCTGTCATGGCTTCTCCTCCCCCCATTCAGATGCCCTCCTCTCTGCCCTCCCCCGCACCGGCCAACCTCTTCTTCCATCTCCGGCGATCCCATTTTCCCAAAGCTACGTCCACCTAACCCCAATTCCTGATCCCTCCTTCTCCATGGAGGAGGGAGGCCCTCCTTCCCGCGTCCCCCCGCTCCCCCGCCCTCCCACCGTCGCCGCCGGCGATACCGAAACCTATTCCTCTACCGTCGTTCCAGTCTCCCCTTCCCCCCTCACCTACGTCGTGCAGGTGCCCAAAGAGCAGATCTACCGCGTGCCGCCTCCCGAGAACGCGCGCCTCGCCGAGCAGTACCGTGACCAGGTGACAGCCCAACGCCGCCGGCGAAGCCCATGCGTGAAGTTCCTCTTTTGCTTCCTAGCGATCGCCGCCATTTTCGCCGTTCTGCTGCTACTCGCCGCCCTTATCTTCTACGTCGCGGTCCGGCCGGCGGCTCCCAGCATCAAAGTCGAGCACCTCGTCCTGGAGGATGCCAACGCCAGGTTGCAGTACGAAGTCGGGTTGGAGGTTCGGAACCCGAGCTTGGGTTTGAGCTACGAGGTCGAGAATGGCGGTGCCGCTACACTCACGGACCGGCGGACGAGGGTGGCGGACGGAACGCCGCCGGGTTTGTACTTGAAGGCGAAGGAGACGAAGGATATGAAGCTATCGATGAATGGGGCGAAGAAGAGGCCGCCGGAGGCCGCGGAGGAGAAGAAGGCCGCGACGATGAGGCTGAGTATGGCGATGACGGTGCGGCCGGTGCTGGGGAGTCTGCGGCTGTGGGGGATGAAGATGACGGTGGGGTGCGATGTGACGGCCAAAAGTCTGGGGAAGAAGACGAGACTGTTGTCGCAAGAGTGCGAGACCAGCGTAGATTTATGAAGGGGTAACGGAGGATGTAGGGAAGCACAGGCAGAGACTCAGAGAAAAAGAGAAGTTATATTGTATTTGTTTTACTGAAGCAGGAGCTTATGGTGCTTCTATTTCACTGGGGCTTCATATATATATTTGCTTTAATGATCATGTTATCTGTTTCCTCTCTCTCTCTCTCTCTCTCTCTCTCTCTCTCCCTCTCTCTGTGCAAACTTAGTTAATTATAATGTGAGTGAGATTTGGAGGGCTTAATAACAGCATTACATGATGGTTAATTATATATATTCTCATCGAGCTTTCCCTTCTTACTATTGGCATGCCATTTCCTTGTTCTGATAATGTTGAAGTCATGTATTTGATATAATGAAAAAAATTTTTGAGAATAAAACCCAGAAATATATATTAATTAGTGATCATAATTCTCCCATGGGGGAGATCAGTAGACAAAATAGAGCTGAGAAATAAAGAGAAGCACAGAATTAGCAGATCAGATCAGGAGCAATGCTTGGTCGAACCATCTTCAGCTTGTGCGATGTTGGCCCGAATATCATTGAGGATGAGTTCTTATAGAACAAAAGAGGGGGTGGCCGATATCCTTAATGATGTTGGAAGCATCAGATTCTGCAATCCACTTCTTGAAGCTCAATGTGAAAGTCAAGCTAATACAATTTTGAGAGCGCAGCACTCGGCGGAAGGTATAACTGATACCAATATTGATATTTGCTTAATATAAATATTTGGTTGCATAGGCTTTGAAATTAGGAGTGGCAAAATGGGTTGAACGGGTTTGACCAAAATTCAAATTTGACTTTATCCAAATAGTTTAATTTGTACCCAACTTGATTATTAAAAGGGTCGGATCAATGATGTGAACTTGACCTTATTAATAAATGTGTTAGATCATCCCGCCAACTCAAAATGGGTAATTTGAACAAAATCTAATTCGATTATGTATCAACCTGAATTTGTTTCACACGTTTAATAATTGAGTCAAGATTTATGACTCATTTTTGAAATTCTTGAGTAAGATTATATATTGGCACTCTTGCATAGAGTTGACAATATATATCGACACTTATTTAGTTTCATTTTTAAAATTTTTTTTGGCAATGTATGGAAACTTGGTTTTTATTAGCAATATATGTAAACTTGAAAGTGACAATTATTTGTATTCTTTGTCATTTTAAAATTAACGTAATTTCAATAGTGGCTCGAAGTAAATTTAATTGAGCATGTAATTTTCTTTATATAACATTTAGATATGCTAACATAATATATATATATATATATATATATATATTGATTATCATATTGTAGGATGCGTGCACAAAGTAAATGATTCATTAAACTGTAAGATATGTATATTTAAATTTAGGGGTAATTCCACTTAGACCCCTGAAGTTTACTCGACTTGCCACGCAGGACCACAATTTTGAAAATATGTCGTCAGACAGGTCCCCAAAATTTATTGTATAGGTCATTGTGGTCTTCTGTGATGGTATCATTAAACGCTGTTAAAATTACTAAAATACTTTTTTTTATCCTTCCATATTTTCGATCTTCGGCTGCGCGCAGGCGGCTAGCAGTGCGTTGCCCCCGGCATCCACGTGCAGGCGACCGCGCGCGGGTCATCGCAGTCCGCAGGCGCCCATGCGCTAGTCGCCACAGCGTCACCAGCGCGCGCGACCCCACCCTCGCGTGTAGGGCGCTGGCGTATAGATCGTCGAAGAGTCGCCGGAGCACGGGGCCGCACGCTGCAGCGACCCGCGGCCTCGCGCTACCGGCTGCCTGCGCGAGGAAGCCTGCGCAAGGCGTCTGCGTGCGTGCAGGGGTATAATTATAATTTTACATTAAAAAAATTATGAATTTTAAATTAAAATTTTATTTAACAGAATATTTAACAGAAGATGTTTAATTGGACCTTATTAGAAGCTTTTTATAAATATTAACGACTATAATAGCTTACATAGAAAGTTTTGGGGATCTGTCTGGTATGTTTTTAAAAAGGTGGACCTGCATAGTAAGTCGAGTAAATCTCAGAGGCCTATGTGAAATTACCCCTTAAATTTATTATTATTTTTAATAATTTCTGTCTTACTTGACAAAGATTGCATGAATGGTCTTTGATATTCACAAACGTATTTTATGCTACTTAGGCACGTGAACTATTGCTTTTATGTAATTTCCAAATGAATTTCATTTTATTGATATATATATATATATATATATATATTTGAATAGATTTTATTGATATATTTTAAAAGTGGAGTAATTTGAATCAATATTAAAATGCATAAATTAGATGGAAACGCACAATTCACACGATAAACATATCCGACTAATTTCTTTCTCGAGAAGCAATCTTTAAAAAAAAGCGAAAAAAAACTTTAAAAAACGTAAATAAATAAATTGATTTACAAATAAATTGATTTACAAATAAATTGACTTACTCTCTTTTGCATAAAGGCAAGCTAATCTTAATTGCATATAGCTTAAGATAAGAAAAATAGTTTTAGAGAAAGAAATTTAGGGAGCGTTTGGTTCAGTGTTATTTCAATGTCAATGTTATTTCAATGTCAATGTTATTTAAATGTCATGTTATCTAAATATTATTGTTATTTATCAATGGACATTTGTTTGGTTCAATGTTATGACATAAGAAAATATCAATGCTATCCAAATTATTTTTGTTTAGTTAAAAGTTATTGACACTATAATGATAAATTGATGGTGTTATCTTGAGATGTCGCCCGATTTGGGGTGTCATCTAGATGTCAACATGTAATGACATTTTTGTAATTAATTATAATATTATTTAAAGATAACAATAAGCCAAACAATTATTTTCTAAAGATAACATAACATAACATTGAGATAACACTGAACCAAAAGCCCTCTTAGTCACTTCTCTTTTTTTAGGCCATTACATATATACCAGTGTACCAAATTATATTTTCATATTAAGTTATTAACCATAATATAGAATTTTTTTACTTATGTGTCATTCCGTAATTTTTAATTTCGTGATACACTATCACGATAGCCATAATTAAATTTGTTCAAATCACGATTAAGTTTAACTCAAATACTTAAGTATATAGAGAAAGAGAGAGATAAAGGCTGCCTCTTATGGGAGGTTACTGACTATATGTGATAGGACATAAAAGGGTAGTACCGACGATAATATCGCTGCCACACACAGAGTAGAAAGGTCGATGCGACACTATAGGAGATGAAGAGGCTGACGTGATGACTCTCGATGAAGGTAGAGAGATGCAATTGATCAGGTCGCTCTCAATGAAGATATCGAGAAAGGGAGAAGGAAAAAGAATGAAAGAAAGAGAGGCAATTGTACTTGATATAAGGAAATGCTTTATAAATTTTTTATTTATATTTAATAGAAGTTAGCCTGAATTTCATCTAGGTAATATTTAAATTTACAGAATGTAAATATTTTAAGCTGAGCAGTATGTAGGTAATTATCTGTTTTTTTTTATTTAGTATTTATAATAAACCAAGCTTAGCTCCTACCAACTACCAAGTATAACATCAAATATATGGGCCGTTACTTTTCATTAGATGTAGATGGGCTTTTGTTAAAGCCCATTTGGATGTGTGGTGGAACACGAATAATGCATGGTAACCACGAAAAAGAAAACAGAATTATTTTATTATTATTATTATTATTATTTTGTTTAGTCTTATCTAGCTTAGAGGAATAAAAAAAATTGCATTTAAAAAACACAAAAATTAAAATAAATGATACAACAATATTTCTTCCACTTACATGTGAGTTCATGTGTAACATGTTTTCTCTTTTTATATGAAAATAACTAAAGTGCTTTAAAAATTTTGAATTATTATTATATTTTATTTTGTTATGATATTGATAAGATGAATTTTTTATGTATATAATTCGCATAGAAATTATCAAATGCATGCGGCACATATTTACTGTGCATGTGGGGATGGGATCAGTGCCCTACACGTGGAAGGCTTTGGACACACGTGTGGCCTGATTATAGAGCAATAATGAGGCCCTTTGAAAAATGAATTGGAGAAGTTAATACTTTTACTTTGTGTGAACATAAAAGCTCTTGCTATCGTGTACCCATACAAAACCTTTTGAGCTAAATTTTTTTTTTTTTTTGTGTTTAATTTGAGCTAAAAGTTTAAAATTGAATTGTGTGATCATACAAAAAAATTATTTGTACTACTATAAAATTAATTTTTATGCTTGCATGAAAAAGTTTTGCATATATATATATATATATCATCACTCTAACAAATGAGATAAATTTTGAAAAGTTGTTTGTTATGGTAAAAGTAACTTACTTTGCGGGCCCCGTAGGTTCAAAGATTGAATTTTAAATAAGAAAAAATTATTTTATTTTATTAATTTAATGGGAATGAAATTTAGTTTAATATTAAAAAATATGTAAAATATAAAATAAAATTAATTTTTATAATTAAAATTTGTATTGCGCCAAAAAAAAGTCTGAACAAAATGAGCTGTAAGGTTTCTAGAATTGTACTATAACTATAAATAAGTATAGAACAATTAGATATTTAGGTCCATATAATTAGCATAATTTAATATTGTTAGTCCTTTACTCAAATTCAGATTAACTCGACGATGAATTACTATTCATTTGTTCTTAAAATATTTCATTATTGTCACTGTAGTTTAACCGATTTAACACAGTATGAGGCCTGTAACTTACCATTGATATGCTGTATAGATAACAGCAAATATTAATGAAAAAGTCTAAAAGGGTACAACAATTCATTTTTAAATTTAAATTTTTAATGCCCAATGTTAATGGAAAAAGCCAACATGTATATAAAGTTTAAACTATAGAGACTTAGATATTGTATATGATTTATAATTTTTTTTAACCTATTTGTAATTTTTGTATAACCTTGAGGACCAATAATTTACCTTTATTAAAATGGTGAGAAATTTGGAGATTACATATAAATCAAAGATGCCAAAAACATTAATTTAATTTCGGTGGAGGCGTAATATATATGAGGACTAATATACAAACACCCAAGAATTCAAAGTCTCAGATATTAAATAAGAGCTATTACTTATATATTAACACATAAAATATGACACACACACACATATATATGTGTGTGTATGTCATATTTTATGTGTTAATATATAAGTAATAGTTCTTGTTTATTATCTCATATTTATGTAATAATTAATGGGCATCTGAAAACCAAAGCACTAGTGATTAGTAGGGGCTATTCTTAAATTAATATAACATCATTAACTTGAGATAGAATCTTCGATTAATGTTGAGCTATAGGGTTATTTCAACAATTTCTATAGCAAATTATTAGAGTTATTTCTTTAACTAAGTTAATTTTAACGTAAATTAAAATCAATCTTAAATAGATTACATGCATCATTTATAAATTTCTATATTTAACTATCGGATATCTCAATTAATTTTATATAAACTTCAATAATAAATTAATTTTATTTCACATATTTTACATATTATAAAATAAAATATAATTTCATTTCAAATCCTATGTACGTAAACACATCCAAAATAAAATGAAAGGTATTTTAAATCCTTAGTTAATTCTCAGTCTCAAAATTAAAAAAAAAAGAAACAATCACGACAAAAATAACTCCATAATGCAGTCATGCATATAATTAGGATACATGATATATAAATGTATATTCCTGGTTCATTCCAAAGTAAAGCTAAACTGCATGCATATATATTCTTGCAAGAATATTCATGGCAGCCATCCATTAATGCTTCTTTCTCTCTCTCTCTCTCTCTCTCTCCTTCCTTCATCATGCATTCCATCTATATAGACCTCCTGCAGCCACTCTTTCTAAGGATGTGAAAAGCCATGCCAGAGTTTAGGGTTTCAGGTTCCCATCCTCGCCACTACTCCATTATCAAGCTTTCCCCCAATGTCTGCAACTCTGCATGCATGGCTAGGTTCTTCCTCCTGTACGTAGTTCTGCAGCTAGCTAGCATATATATAATTGAGCTTTATCACTTTGCACCTTTTCCACTCTTTCATTATAATCAAGATATCTAATTGCACATGCATATATATATATATATAATATAATCTTGTATAAACAAATAATAGCACGGTTATACATTGTAATTGAAAACTAACTAATTAACAACTTACATAAATACTTACAGCAAATAATATATTATCACAACTTACGAACTCTATAGTATATCTTAGGGGGAGGATCTACCTTAATTTGAATGAAATGCACCCCTAAATCCTCCATGAATTTATTATAATTATAATTATATATGTATATGGTAAATTGCATTGAGGTTAAATAATGGGAATTGTAAATTGATTTTAATTTTTTTAAAACTTTAATATTAGTTTCTGAAATTGCAAAAATTCTACAATTTTATTTCTAATTAAATTTTTTTTTTCTATTTTTTTTACCAGTATGATATATGTTAGTCTCATTTATTAATTTTATGATTTTTTAAATATAATTTTAAAATATTAATTTTTTTATTTTTATATTTTTGCTGTATAGAAATAAAGAAATTAGAGAAATTAAATTTTAGATTTTTATTAAATTTTTAAAGAATGATAAAAATAGAATGGGATAATGGTCCTTTAAAATATGTAAATAATTTAAATTAGTCAAAAATGATTAAAGTTTAAATTTTTAATCAAAAAATAGTAAAAATAATGAGATTCTGAAAGAGGACTAAGACTGCAATAATTTCACAACCTTAAGGACCTAAATGAAGATTTTTTAAAAATTTGGATTAATTTGCAACACTCTTCTGACTTTAGGAGCCTAGACGCAATTTACCCTATTACATATAATATAATAATAATTTTTATTAATTAATTATTAATTATGTATTATATTCACTGTCGCACTCTATTGCCTCACAACTCTTTTTTAGCCACTCGAGCCAAGGCTCTTCTCTAAAGTGAAATCCTAGCCACCGACTATCATCGCATCCATCGATCTTCATTGATTCTCGTCGCTAGTAATCAGACCGCGTCGCCTCTGTTGTCAAGCTCCCACTAATCAACGTCGCCTTAGGCTGAAATTTAAGTTAAACATGATGAATTTATATATGGTGGCATCATTTGAGCTAAACACATATAACTCCATGAAAATGTTATTAGCTTAAGCTGAATTAATTTATTGGGTTTTTCCAACAGTGAGTGGAGTATTAATTGATATATGGCTGACCAAAAAAACAAATATTTAATTAGAAGTATCCTTTAATAGGAAAAATTTTAATTTAAAAGAGTTAATTGATGAATTAGATTATAAGAGTGAGCATGCATGCATGTGCACGAACTTCATAGAATTGGTAAATAATTGGTCCCATGAGATATATATTAACATGCTAGTAGGGATTGTGCTATATATATTATTCATTTTATATTGTATATAATTTTTTTGGTTGGTTATATGATTTGTAGCACTATGCATGAATAGATCTCGTTTGGTTGAAAAAAAATTTAGTCATGCTTAAAATTTTTTCCAACTAAAAATTTTATTTTATTTTTAAAAAATAAAATAATATTTTATATCTTATTCTACACAAATTTTGACATTAAATAATCACTTTATTTCATATTCAATATAATTTTTAATAGAACCAGCTCAATTTATTTCACATCATACACATTTTTGAAAAAAATTTCACGAATTTTTTTCAAATTATTTTTTTCAAGCAAAATACATAAAAATGTAGCAAGTTGATTGACATTGACAGTTGTGGCCAGGGCTAGGCAAACGCATGCGATTATCCACGCCTGATCTTATTGACTTGAATATGGAAAAACTAAGTTCAACGAATAATTGAATCTGAGTCCCATTAAAGAATACCTAAATATAAATTTAATTATTTATATAATCAATAAAATTAGTTTGAACTGATGATAGGTTAATTTCTTGATCCTACTTACATACATCCATACATACTTATAATTATGACAGTTTAATTATGATCAAGAGTTAATAATATTTATGTTGCACATTCTCAAATTTTCGTTAAATTATAAGGTCATTTAAAAAAATGATTAAATTTGCTATGTTTTAGTTGATTTAAAACTTGGTCAGATTTTACTATCAAAAAAAAAAAAGAGGCTTAGTCACATTTGCTGAAAGCTCAAAATTTGATCCGAATTAAAATAAACCTTATAAGAGACTAAAATCAAGAATTGGTTTTGCATAGTTTGAGTATATTTATAAATATTTTAATTTTTTAAAGTACAGAAAAAAATTATATTAATATTATGATTAAAAATAAAATTATTTTATTATTTAAGATATATAAAACTAAATGTGAAATAAAATTTATTTTATTATTTTATTTAAAAAATTAATTTTTCATTGAAATAAGAGCCTATGCATGATAAGAAATAATGTTAATTTTTAAAATTGTAATTATGTAGAATACAAAATAAAATTGATTTTTAATATTTAAATTTATATATAATATATAATAATTATAAAATATTTTTAAACTATACATAAATTATATATATAATATATAGACACTTGGGTGTGTTTGTTTATAAGTTTAAATTTAAGATGATTAAAATTAAATTTGGATGGAAATATTTTTTTATTGAAAGTTGTGAATGATGTGAAATAAAGTTAGTTATTATGTTGGGATATGTGAGGGATGTGATATAAAGTTAGTTATTATATTGGAATATGTGAGGGATGTGATATAAGTTAGTTATTATTTTAGTAATATGTGTAGGATGTGAAATAAATTTAATTTTTAATTAAATTTTATGTGTGATGTGATATACCTGGTTAAAATTAAACCAGGTTAATTTTAAACTACTAGACAAACGGGACCTTATTCGTTACTAGTAGTTGAATAGTCAAAATCAAATAAATAAATCTAATATATATATATATATAGAAACACGTGTATCTTGAAACTAATTAGCACTAACTGTTAGATGGTCAAAAACAAATGAATAGATCTAAATAAAAGTTCAAACTAATTAAACTAGACTGCAGTGTATGCAAGTTGATACATCATAAGTTGATCATTATTTAAATATTTTTATATTGTAGCCAGTATAAATAGATTTGAATTAGAGAAATTATTGCATCCGGATGGAGCACCATCCAGATGCCAATCAGAGGCTGCCACGTGTGCAATATAGGTGGGTCCGAGTACACGTGCAAAATAAGGTGTGCAAGAGCCTTGCCGACTTGACAAAATTTTGTCACTACTTAATCTATTATACATGTTATAATATCTCATGATTTAAATGTAAAAGTATTATTTATTTGCTTTGACTTTAAGGAACTGTGTGATTTAATTACTCTCGAGGAGGTCATCCATCCCAGTACCATTCTAGCCAAGCACGCATAACTACAGAATTTTTCAATATTAGCCTCACAGTTTTGCCCAAAAGACGTCTCTACTATCTTAGATTATATTATATATTTAAATAGTTCAGGAACTTCCCTCTATTTCTAATATGCGATGATTTATTTTAGTGCCCTTTCACCTAAAAGCCTACCTTGAGTCGCTCTTTATCCGGGTGGTTCTGATTCACTAATATAAATATCACCTGATCAGCAATTATTCTTCGCTCTCTTTAGTCTAACTCGGGTCATTACACATATAATTTCAATAATGGGTTAAATTTAAATTTGATTGAGAATATTTTTTTTTATTAAAAATGACTATGTATAATATAGAATAAAATTAGTTATTATAATATGATACATAGAAGATTTGATTTAAGTTAATTAATATTTTGATATGTGTTTAGGATATAAACTAAAGTTAAGTTTTTATTTTGAAATATTATTAAATTTTAATATTAAAATTTTATGTATTTAAAGTTAATAAGATTAATTGTAAATATCTACTAATAATTAGATTCTAAAGTTTAACGAAAATATACAAGCTTTATCGAAGAAGAATATGAATAAAGAGTGAATTAAAGCACTTATTCTTCAATCCGAACTTCCTTCTCCTAGCAACATGCAAGAATAAATGAACACAATGACTCACATGTAGCAGTCAATATGTCTGTTAACTCAGTTCAAATCAAACTCGATCATTCAAGCAAGCTTTTTATAGAATAATTCAAGGGATCAAATTCACTAGCACATCAACGATTTTGATATGAAATTCAGTGTGACTTAATTGTTCGAAGTTGATGTCTTATTTTCATGGTGTCCTTTCAGAAATTGTGTTCTTTTAGGGCGTGCTAAAGGTGACTGAAAGTGGGTATTCTGAATCACAGCTTTATAAGGCCTTCAAGGCTCTGTCTTCTCCACTAGCTGCTAGCCCTCTCCCTCCCTCCCTCTCTCTCTCCCTCTCCCTCTCTCTTTAGGGTTTCCTTAACTTTATGAGGGAGAAAAACAAAACCTTTTTATAGAGCTTGGTAATGGTGGGCCTGGGCCCGGGCAGCGAAGGGCAGCAGCGAGCGGTTTGTGCCTGACAGTGGCAGCTTGCAAGCCTTCTCCGTCAGGTGTGGGACCTGCAACTTTGAGTTAAAATTCCCTCGTGGTTGTCTTGTTAAAATCTTTAAGCTATGTACTACAAAAACAGTAGCTTGTTATATTTTCATATTTGCTTGTTATAAGTATAAAAGTGCTTGTTATAGAGCTAAAATTACTTGTTATAGAAAGTGCTTGTTATAAAAGTGGTTGTTATAACAAGCACTTTTATACTTGTAAAAAGCAGGTATGAAAATATGACGTGGCGAGCTCTCCGAACGCAAAAAAGTGCTCCGAGAGTAGGGCTGTTAACGATACGATTTTAGGCTGATTCGATCACAACACATAATTGAATTGAAAGTTTTTAATTTGATCTAGATCAGAGATATATATGCCTACCACATTTAGGGGGCGTTTGGTTCGATGTTATCTTGGTGTTATGTTATGACATTTAGATGTCATGATATCTAAATATCATCTTTTAACTAACAATTTTATAATTTAATAGAAGATTATTTGTAGATGTCATTAAACCAAACAATTACTTTCTTTAGATAACATAACATAACATCAAAATAACATTGAACCAAACGCCCCCTTAATATCGATTCAATTTTGATTCAAACCAAAGTCGATCTAACTTTCGATGCTTTAGTTAAAATCTAAGATATGTATGAATGTACTTGTTTATTCAATCAAATTAAATCATGTTATTTATCTCAATCTAATGGTTAAAACTAAAAAAAAAATCTATAATAAATAGAATTTGGACAAAAGTCGTGAAGAAAATTTTAATATGGTCACTTATTATGGTATTATAAAAAAACTAATATACTGAATATAATTAGAAAATTTTTTTAAATTTTTTCAATGGATCTAATTTTGAGTTAGCTTGGTTTGATCCCAAAATGGGTCAAAATTGAATTGATAAAAGTTTTGAACTATAAAAATAGCTATTTTGTCAATAAACTTTGCTTTTGATTAACTTTCGGGTCAAGTAAACAGCTTTACTAGAGAGTAATTCGTCATGCATTCTTTCTCTATGCTGCTCTTGAGATATTGTAGCTATTGATCATGTGTTGTCTTTTTGCTAATAAGATCTTTCTTTTTACCTAAATATAAGTATAATACTTGATTTAATATAACTAGGTCTTAGGAACAAGGACCCATCGCTAATAAAAAAGGTGTCACTGAACCTAAGTCTTATACGTGTCATTAGAAGATATATTAACAAATAATGAATAACAATCAGTACTATACTTTAACAGCTAAATCGTGTGAAACCTCGTAATAATGATCCTACATCTATCTCATGATGTAAACGAGCTAGATAACACGCACAATAAAGCCATTGGCAAGAAACATACGAGGTAGCTCAAACTACTCTTGTCAACCAACAGTGGTTCCAATATTACTCAGTAGCACTGCAATTGTTTTTACGTGTGTACAATACACGGCCAAGAAGTTATCCCATACTTCAATATAGAAGTGACTTAGACTACCTGATACGCTTGGTTAAGAGTTGTTTTGAGGAACAACTGCTTGTTTACTAAAAGCGAATCTGATTAGAGTTATTTTGCACGAAGATTATTACCTTCTACGTACACAGGATATTCGTAGATCAACGACGGTCAAAAAGTGAAAGGGGCAATAATCTTACAATACGAAAAAGGAGAAGCAAACAAAAACTCTCTATATAATTGCTGACTTGTGCTTGAATTGAATAAATGATTGGATGATTGGGCAAAATCAGCCATTCTCATCCCTCAACATTGTTCCACCTTGTCTCACTTCTGAAGGAAGGTCTCCTGCAAGTAAAGGGCTGCTGCCCTTACCTACTAAAATTCTAAAATCAAATAATTAAGTAGTTCCTATTTCCTATGTGAAAGTTAGTTGAACAATTCAATGGGAAAGAATTATGTTCAAGTAAAGAAATTAAAGTCACCCGATACGAACGAAGAAAAATCTATTAAGTAATGTATATATCGAAATATTACTAGAAAAGCAACGAGTTAGAATCCCCATGAATTATAAAGTACGACAAAGAAGAAGAAGAATACCTCTATTAGGGGGAGATACTTAATTCAACCCAATATACAATTGATACACATTTATTTACCAAAATGTCTAGGCCAACAAAATAAAATTCACGATTAATTGTATATTAATACTACAACTTATATTGATATTTACTATAGAAGAGTTTTTATTTGCATCCTAACAAATCTCTGATATGAGAATTCATTCACATTGAATCTTTTTTCATTCAATGAGCCATTCAAGTTCACGCATTTGAAGAGTCCACTTAATGCCTGAAGGCACAGTGAAAATCAACTACTTTTATAATTTTTTGATTATGATAGATGACACAAGACCCGTGAGAGTACAATTTACATAAACCACATAATATGCTGAAGGCTCAGCCAAATCATTTGCTCTGATACTACTATTAGAGGAGATATCATGTAGAAACCCAAGTCGAGCCTAATACGTAATTAATTAATCGAAAAGTTTAAGCTGATAGATAATAACCATCAATTACATGTTAATACTACATCTTATGTTATATATTGAATTATTCTTTATATATATGTCAATATACTAAACTAATCAAAGAGACTAGAATTCTACTTAAATAACCCATGTGTTTTTTATGCCCTTATATTTATGGTAGGAAAAGCTCATTGGCAATGCCCTTATATGTCACCATCACATTCACCTAAAAGTAGCTTATCACTAACACCATTTGTTATTTCGAATTAAGTGAAAATATTAATTAGTGGACGAACTGTTAAATTGATCGATATACTGAAGATTAAGGAATTACAAAAAGGTCGAAAGACCGTGCTCCTTCGAAAAACTCTACGTTGTATTCTAAGCCTATTTGATAGCTATACTAGATATATCATTATTTTTTTAGCCACAATCTTTTATATTCAGCATAATTTTTAAACAAAAAGATATATTTAAAATCAATTTATTTTAACATCACAAATTATAAGCTTCAACACAAACAACTTTTAATTTATATAATTTAGCACAATAAACCAATTTTATCTAAAATTCAACATATATATATATATATATATATATTTATATATATGATGAAAGTTATTATAATTAAGATATAATTTTAAGAATAATTACATACATGCCCCACAATTTAGTTTTATTTATGCCTTACTCATCCATTCTTAGTTAATTACGCTATCCACACTCAAAACATTATAAAATCTTACATACACATATTTTAACTTATTTCTATTATAATGAGTAATTAATCATAATTTTTTAATAACCTAGCTATAGTTAGATTACAAAAAATCTGAGCCATTCATCATATTATTTTAAGGATATTTAAATATATTTTGAGTGAAAATCCTAAAACTTTAATATTTAAGTGGCGACAAATGAAGGAGACATCCGCGACGTGAATTGATTTTAGGACAAATCAGTGCTTTAGTGTGGTATTGAGGAAGAGAAAAATATGTACTATTAAGAGGAAAAATATAATTTTAATGATTTACGAATAGAATATTTTTTTTCAAATAGATTTTGATTAAGTTTTAACTCAAATGTGTGTATGTAAGATTTTATAATATTTTGAATGTGTGTAATTAATTAAAAATGAATAGGTAAAATATATATAAATAAAATTAAATTACGTGGTCTGCAGTTAATTATTTCATAATTTTATTATCTCACAAAACAGATTTTATAATTTATTTAAATCAGGGGTGGCAGGTGTTTAGAGGACGCATCCCATCCCAGCTTTCAAAAAGTTCAGGTGGGTGTTTGTCTCCACATTTCAGAGTGCTTGTGCAGTTGGATGTGATTCATTCAGCTTTTAGGCTGCCCTCACCCTCTTTTTCTTATATTTTCATTATGCCTAGAAATTATATTTTTTTGTTTTAATACATTTATTTTATTTTATATTTTGCACTCGTATGTCTCAAATTTTAAATTTGATTTGAATTTATTAATTAATTCCCAATTTTTCAAGTCGGATTGATTATTGATGACACTTCTTAGCTTCATGTGCATTAACGGATAAACTTTCTTTATTTTTCTATCTTTTTCGAATCTTTGAAAAGCTAGACATAATAATGATAATAAAATTATTTTTTTAGAAAAAAAATAAGGGTATTTAAGTTCCTGGGAGAGTAATATCAAATAAATTCAAGATTTCAAAATTTCTTCAATCAAATTTTGAGATTAACATTATTTCAATTAATTTTTTTTCTCAATTTTATATTTTTAATTTAAAAAAAAATTATCTCACCTTTCATCTCAGGTCGACCACCATCACTGCACTCCAACGAGCAGCACCACAGGCTCGGGACGAACTCAGATTAGCCGCTCATGCAAGCCAGCCTAGTGCATAGGCACGGTGCGAGCGCGGGCTGGGGAACGCGAGATGTGCGAGGGGCTGGTTTGCATGTGCAGCCCTTGTGCAGGGCATCACAGGCAGCTGCTCTTGCAGACCCTCGTGCAATATGCCGTGAGGGTCGCACCTATGGCAACAGATGCGAAGGCAACCGTCTGCGGCCATTGGTCTTACGAATCCCAACCTAATGCGTCATGCTTGTGTGCGAAGCTTAGTGACCGCAATTTATACTCGTACTCGTTTAACCTTCCCAACCCTCCCCTAATGGAATTGGTATGAGTCCTAAGACTATACTCGTGACTCGTCCTTTCTCATTATGAAATAGGGTAAGTACAGGTACAACTCAATTATACTCATCATGTCTCATGACCTATTAGTAATTAAATATAATTACATAAATTTTAAGATTAAAAAAATTAAAAAAATATTTTCTCTTTATTTTTATTTAAAATAAATCATTAGCAATATATTTAGGGCATGCCGAGTAGAGGTGGGGGGTGGGTGGGAATGGATTTTGGGAAAAGTTGAATGGGGAGGGTATGGATTTTGGGAAAAAGAGGAACAACGCAAGGCAAGGCAGGCGAAAACAGATATGAGACGAATATAGATAATGGTTAAAAGAAAGTAGAGCGGATTTGAGTTTTGTTAAACCTATCTGAAGTCCATCCCATTATCATTCCAGGCAAGGCCGACCTGCATGAGTGGCCAACCTACGCACGTGCATAGCTAATGGCGCTGAGCAATTTAAGATTGGAGGTCAAAGGAGGAGGGCATTTTTGTTATTTTATATTTAAATATAATTTTCTAATTAAAAATATAAAATTATATAAAAAGAATATAATTGAAAATTATTGTCAACATCAATATTTGATTAATTTTTTTTTAAAATTATAAATTTATTAATATTACCCCTAAATCTCATATATCTGGATGTTTACCCAAAAATAATCTTTGAAAATTTAGGGCAAGTGATTTTTCTTGAATGATCGCAGAGAAATTAAAATTTTAATCTTGAGTTGTGAGCCAAATATGGCAGTTAAATATAACAAGCTTTTAATTAATGACTGTTAATTTTTTTTTATCTCAAGGGCAGTGTTGATCTTGTTGAATCTTTATTGAGGATTGATGGACCTAATTAAAATTTAAAAGAAAGAAACTGGTTTGGAATCAGTTGGAAACTTGAGATCTTAAATGTAATTACCCATATAAAAGAGTACATATGATCTTTTTAAGTGGATGCCGCAAGGGTCAGTGCATCACATTGATTTGCGGCGGCGGGCACGACAGGTGGCACGTCCGCAAGAACGACGGGTTCTCTTGACACGTGTCGGTCACGACCGACAGATCAGATTCGTTTCACCGCCAACTTGACCGTTTGTGAAGATTAATTTAAATAAAATAAAAATTAAATTTAAATAAAATATTTTTTATTAAAAATAATAAATTATTTGAAATAAAATTAATTATTTTTTTATCTAAAAGTGCTAATTATCCTCTCAAAACAAAAAATAAATAATTATTTTATGAGAAAGATATAATATAAATTAATTTTTATTTTAATATATATAAAATGTGAAATAAATTTTTTTTATTTTGAATTATGTATTTAATGTGAAATATAATTAATTTATAATATTAAATTTTATGTGTAGTGTGATACGACTAATTAAAATTAAAAGGTTAATCATAGCGGTTAAACAAATAAACAAAATTTTTTCAAACAAGTTTCTACTTTTTAAAGTTATTTTTAACATTAAAAAATTTAAAAATTAAAAAAATCCTCTCCACCTAACAAATTATTGCGTACAAGCTACACCCCATCCAATAATTTCGGTTATAAATGGGACGCACCACATGATTATTGTGAGCCCACACACACATGTTTCACGAAATAATACCAATAAACTCGTGATACTACATACAAATATAAATGTGCTATGTATGAATAATAAATGTTAAATATGAACTACATATTATTTAAGAAGAATATAATCAGTAAATCCAGATGATGATTAGAAAGTTCAATCAAAAAGCTGAAGATCACCAGAAAGCTCAAGAGTACCTCAATCATAACTGCAAATCTCAAGATCACCACTTGCCTCATCTGTACTAGTGAAAAGCTGAAGTGGATCATTGCCCATCTAAATCGATGTTCAGAATTAGAAAATTCTAGTTGTTGACATAAAACCTAATATGATGACATCTACATGAAATCAAGATATTCAAATAATTTTTGAAACACAACACACTTCGTATAAAATTAAAATAAATAAGTATACTCCATATAACATTTAAAATTGGGTGTCAATATGTAAATTAGTAAAGTTTTTGTGCATATAAGTAGAAATCCCAAAAATAAAAAAGTTGACAAAAATATGATTTTGTTATTAATCTAAGTCACGCTATCAAACACCTCTCATTGGTTTGCAAAGTGAATGGTCTTAAAATTTTGAAATATTTTTGGAATGTTGGTCCCTTCCGTTCAAATATATATAAATATTTGTTTTAATTGACTATCAAAAAGAAAATGTTTGTTTAAATTTATTTAAATCTGATTATCAAAAAAAATATGTTTGTTTAAATTTAGTTAAATCTAACGGGCAGCATAATAGAGAAAGAAACTGATTACGAAAGCCTTTTAATTATTGCAAAGACTTGCAGCTCAAACTTACCATCACATTAGGATTGTTAATTTGGGTTTAGATGTCAAGCGAGATCAAAAAAGAACAAAAAAAAAGACACATATCGAAGTCGGAGGATGATCACATGATATATAACAAAGATTTTTATGTCAAGCAAACATATATTCGATGAAGTTCAACAGAGCCTAATTATTTTATAACTAAATAAGTAAAATTTCTTTAAAAAAAACCTTTGATCACTCAGTAGCTTATTGATAAAAAGAAAAAGCTATTTTATCTAATTGTCAAGGCCTAGCCAATAAATGATAAACTAAATATTAAAATACGATGGCATTCGATAGTTGTAAGATTGCAATAGCCGGACTACTCTGCACTAACATCAGTTACTTGATTGGAGTCCCCATGCTAAAATCTCTTTTTCCTATTTCGCTTTTTTTTACGCCACCATATGTCGACTATGTGAAAATATTTTATCAATCAAACAACAACTCCTAATCTTTGGAGTGATTTTATATCTAACTTGTTTAATTTTAATGATAATTGTTAAGCTGACTATCAAAAATAAATAAAAAAAACAGATAAATATTAAACCATGTAAATAAACAAAAAATTAACCATACTTTGTCATAAAAATTCTCTTAATGAAAGAGTTGGAGCTATTTTGGGAGATTATTTTTAAGCAATAGAAGAAAAAAAATTTATTGCAAGAGACAAAATTATATCTATTTATAAAATTGATAAAAATAAAATTATTTTAATATTAAAATATATATAAGATTTGAAATAATATTAATTTTAATGCTGAACTTTATATTGAATATAAAATAAGATTAATTTTAATATTAGAACTTATATTAAATATAAAATAAATTTATTAAAAATTATAATAAATTTAAAATATTAATAAAATAATAATTTAATTATTTTATGCTTTGAACCAAACAAAGCCTTCTTCAAGTCATGCAAATCAAATAAAAAAATTTTAAGTAATATTTTTTTAACTCCAATCTTAATCAAATCTTAAACAAGTTGACTTGAACATTTCAAATAATCATGTTTTAAAATCTTCACATAATAAAGAAAAGTTAAAAATAAGATTGGAGAATTAAGTAACTTGAGGAATCCATCATTAATTATGTCGATAGAATCCTTTTTATTAAATTTAATTATATGATTATTCAGTAAATCAAATCCATCATTCTCTGAAAAATACAATGAATACAATTTTTAAAAATAGATTAATTTTTTGAGTTGCGAAATATTTTTTTAAACAATTACTTTCTCTAAATAACATAACATAACATCAAAATAACATTAAACCAAACGCCCCCTTAATCAAATTGTCTGCAAGGAGATGAGAACTAGCTTGTACTATCACTGAAAGTGATAACCTTAATTCATGCATCTCAAGTCGCCCTTACATTATACATAGTAGAAGGAGTGAGATAAATTATACACAAGATAAAATTACGCCAACATTATTATAATATTTGACCTCATACAATATTGTGTTAATAACTTCTTAGAGTTATGCATGAGCTTTAAAGATTCAACGCATAATAATAAAGGAGATTTCAATCTTTATCTTTTCAAATTGTCAAGAGCTTAAGTCAAAGATGACAAATTGGCTTAGATGAATCAAACATGTGCTGATCCTCGAATCTCTTTCTTGTTATTCAAAAGCTTCCTCATCAACTTCGACATTGCCTCATATGGCGTGTCTTCATCTTTTGCTTTCAACAAACTTTCATCTTCATAATCTAATCGAGTATCATGACCTGCCAAATAATCTCATATCGAAGAACCTCCATGAAGAAAGTTTTTTTGGAAAAAAACAACTTCATGTCAAAAAGTCATGCTATGGTATTACTTGTGAACTCTTCGCCACTAAAAAACTGACCTCGTACAATATCTCGAATAAAGCTTTTCAAACAGTATTACTATTGAATTCAAGTTATAGTCCAAACACGAACCTTCAACTCTTGAGTATATTTGTAAAAAAAAAATTAGTAAGTATATTTGATTATTAAGAGTTGTACATAATGTGAAATAAAATTAATTATTTGTTGGAATGTATGAGTGAAGTGAAATTAATTAATTATTATTTTAGTATAAATATAAAAAATAAAATGATTTTTTTTTTCTAATATTTATACATATGATATAAAATATAATTAAATTTTAATATTAACATTTATATTTAATGTGATTATATCTGCAGGTTTGGTACTAAGAGATCATAATTTTCAAGTAAAATGAAAGAATGACTAAACAAATGAAAATTAAAGTCTAAAAGGATTTAAGTCAGATGAGGACCTACATTAAATATAAATAATATATCAAGATTCACCTGTAATTTTCCATAATCTGCTTTTCTTTATTTAACTTCCATCAACTCTCCAGTTTCTTCTATCAAATAAAATGAACGACTCTCCAGTTTTGAAGTATTTCCCAAAAACCCCCCACCAAGTTCGAGGGCAAAAAACCGAAAAACGGCCCTAGTCAAGCGTGCCGAGATCGAAACACGTGTGAGGCCTGTCGCGGGCCCCACAGGCGCACGCAACAAAGCCGAGGGAAGCCGAAGACGGCGGGCGTGCGGGCCCGCTCTATTTGTGGGCCAGTACCAGATTTCAGGGCAAACCCGTCGGGGGCCCGCCAACGTGGATTCTCGTCGGCGAATCAACCATAACTCTATTATAAGTATTACCCCCGTCAAACTGCCTCTTTCGCACCATCTCTCCCTCCTTCGCTCTCTGTTTCGGTCGTCTTCTTCTGTTGCGGAACAGGGATGACGAAACAGAATGTGGTCGTGCCGGAGGGGAACCCAACGCCTTTGTTCCCGCTCCTGATGCCGAAGAGCGGTGGAGGAGGCTTCTCCGTTCGTCGGAAGGTGGAACTCGTGGGTGAAGGTGGTAGTATCAGTGTGTGGGTCGAGTCCATGAAGGCATCGTCTCCGACCCACGCTTCTTCTTCCGACGCTGGCCAGCTAGACGAGAAGGCAATTTCCTTGCTCTTTACTCCGTTATTACGATATGTGTTTCAAGATCAGCTAATAATGGGTTAGGGCCTCAGATGAGTTACCCCTCAGCTCTCACCATGTTTGACGAGATCGCGAGCTCATTGGAGGGGAAGCAGATAGTCGTGTTCCTCGACTATGACGGAACCCTCTCCCCCATCACCGATGATCCTGACCGAGCATTCATGTCCGATTCGGTTCGTTTTTCTCATGCTCTATTTTTCTCCTCTGTTTTCCTCCTCTGTTATTTCACTTCGATGTGCTCTTGATCATAGATGAGAGATGCGGTCAGGGACGTCGCCAGGCACTTCGCTACAGCAATTGTCAGCGGCCGGCGCAGGGACAAGGTACATTTTAACGTCTTTGCTGCCATTAACAGAGCTTACTAGAGCTGTCCCCTTCTCCCTCTCCAACACTTCTCTTCGCTTACTGAACGAAGCTGCTAATTTTCTGGCGAGCAGGTGTACAATTTTGTGAGATTGGCAGAGCTGTACTATGCTGGAAGCCATGGCATGGACATAAAAGCCCCAGCAAAGGGGCCCAGCTTCATGAAGTCTAATGTGGGTTCTCTTCATTCTCCATAGAAACACCAAGTACTACAGAGTCTAATATCTATTTTCCCTCATTATCCATGGTCTAGGGGAAGGCCGTTCTCTTTCAACCAGCTAGAAAGTACTTACCGATGATAGATAGGGTTTATAAAGCTCTAACGGAGACGACAAAATCCATCCCCGGCGCTAAGGTGGAGAACAATAAGTTCTGCTTGTCGGTCCACTTCAGATGTGTAGAAGAGAAGGTTCTGATTCTTCACACATTAATTATTTCATCATTCACCCTAATGTGATCTACCTTTCAACTTCGTTTTTTTTTTTTTTTTTTTGAACTTGATTAGAAATGGAGTGTTTTAGCTGATCAAGTTAAGTCAGTGCTGAGGGATTTTCCCAAGCTTAAGCTTACTTTGGGAAGAAAGGTTCGAATATTGAGTAATTCTCTGAAGAATATTACTCTGTTTTAGATAGACTCTGTTTCTATATCTTCTTGGGCTTCAGGTGCTGGAGATTCGCCCTACTATCAAATGGGACAAAGGCAAGGCCCTGGAGTTCTTGCTTGAGGCTCTGGGTACGCAATGCTTAAGCCGATCTATCGACTTCAAACACATTACATCAAATCACTTTTCTGCACATTTGCTTCCAATTCTAATCTCTTTGTATGCTCTGTATGTCGAACTTTCTTACGCAGGATTTGCCAACTGCAACGACATCTTGCCCGTCTATATCGGCGATGATCGAACAGATGAAGACGCTTTCAAGGTAGACGGTTGATCGAAATCGATGAATCTTATTATCGTCTTCAAAGACATCGCTTTCATGTTTTTTGGCTTATAGAAGTGATAAGATAGTTTAGTTTTTAGTCCATCGTTCATGCTTATTGAAAACTCGTTAGTTGTTATTAAAGAATACATCGTTATCAGTAGACGTGTAAGGCAATATTCTATGAGATAAAAAATGTGTACTATGTGATGTATAATAACTGCCAATGAAGTATTCCTTGTTTTGTTCTTTAGGTTCTGAAGAACAGAGGGCAAGGTATAGGCATACTTGTTTCCAAGTTTCCAAAGGAAACAAACGCTTCCTACTCACTCCAGGAGCCATCTGAGGCAAGTATTAGAATAATCCCACATCGTCAGCTGTTCTTCTATATGCAAAATTCTTTCTATAGTAGTCTAAGATAATTCAGGTCTGCATCTGCTCCTGTTTGAGCTAATGATATTAACTCTAAAATTTAGTATATTTATTCTCTTATGTAATACGAATTTTAATGTTAATTATTATGTATATATATATTGCTGATTTTCAATAAAATATACAAAATTTCAAGTGAGTCCACTTTTAAGTCATAATTAAAGTAAAATTTACGTAATTTCTTACGAAAATATATATCAAAATAAATTATTTTCATATTTGTAGAAGCTAATGCTGTGCATCACACAAATAAATTAAAAATGTAGAAATAAGTGCCGAGAATCATTTTTTAAATATTTTTATATAAGTATAAAAAATTTATGTGAATATATAAATATAAAATAATTTCAAGATAATTTACACAATTTCTCTTTTATGTATTCACAGTAAATTAACAAAGTATATATCATTTAGATATAATTATATTATCATTATTTGCAAAATGCTATATTAAAATTTTGCTTATTTAACACCGGTATAATATTAAATGATGAAAATATTTTTTTGTTTTTATAATGAGATTTGAGTTAGTATGTGTTCCGCAAGCAAATATAAAAGTTATGATTGTTAATTAAATATTTAACATATTTTGGTGTTAGTCATGTAGATATTTTATTGTGCTCATTTGAATTGTTATTAATAAATAGGTGATGGATTTCTTGCAAAGGCTTGTGGAGTGGAAGAGATCTTCGCTCTAGTTTGTGATAGAACAGAAGGAATTTTGTGCTCCACCGACACCCGCGAAAGCTAGGGTTTGGATTTTGATGGAAATGATAGGTTTTGTAGTTGTTTCTTTGGGCTTGAAAGCAATGCGAGGTGACTTTATGCTGCCATCAAGATGGAGCCAAGTACTGTAATTACTATTATTAAGGAATGGAAAAAAAAAACGTAGTATTCATTTTAGATTTAATCAAGATGTTTATATTTTAAAGTACTTATGGTATGATTATTATTATATCTAGATTTTTATCTTTTAAGATGACACTTGGATTTCTAAGATGCATATGACATTGAGAACAATGAGACTAGGGGGGCGTTTGCTTCAATGTTATCTTGATGTTATGCTATGTTATCTAGAGAAAGCAATTGTTTGGTTTAATGACATCTATAAATAATCTTTTATAAAATTATAAAATTATTAATCAAAAGATGACATCTAAATGTCATGACATCTAGGTTACATAACATAACACCAAGATAACAACGAACCAAATGCCCCCTAGGAGTGATCGCTAGAGTGATTGCAGATGGAGTTCACTCGAACAATGAGCAGCTCTTGAAAGGCTTTTAGGTGAAAGAAAATATGAAAGTAGAGAGGAGCTCCTATATTATATAATTATAAAAGATCATGATGTTAAAATAGCTATGCATATATATGTAAGATGATGACTTTAAGATGGCTATGCATTTTTTTAAGAACAAAACTATGAAACTCATATCTAAATTGATTAAAGAGAGGATATATAATATATAATTTAACATCTCGGTGTTAGGAGGAAATCACCTTAAAGAAATCAAGTTGAGATTAATACTCAACTGTGGACACCATTTAATTCAAAATTTTGAGCTAATAAATAAGGGCTACACTTATATATATTTTAATAACTAAAGTTATTGAACATCTAATGTGAAACAATTCTCATATATTCCATAACAATTTCTCTTCCTCTTACAAGAATCCATTATATTAGATTTAGTGATTTAATTTACTGCTCCCCCTCCACAAGGGCCATTTACCAATTAAGTGCATGCCACCAAGAGTCTACTGTGAGCGATCCAACTCTTGCAAATTTTCACTAATAATCCCACTCCATACTAGCTAGTAGGAGAATTGGAATATTTCGTGAAAAAAATTTGCACGATGTCCCTTGCTCCATCCATAGCAGGGGTTTACTTGTTCTTGAATTTTTACTAAATCACGATTGTTTTACTCATTGAGGCCTAATACATGACCGACTTGGTCCCGATTAAATCATCGACTCTAATACCACTTATTGATAAGAAAATCACCTTGGGGAAATTAATTCGAAACTAATGCATAAGTGTGAACATTTTTTTAAATAGATAAAGATATAATATATAATTGTAAAGCTAAACGGAAAGACCTATTTGAACAGTGTGAAGTTATGGAGGGACATAAATGTGATATTTAAAAAATTATGATGTAAAATATAATGGCAATTAAAATCTGTAAGAGATTTAATTTTTTTTAAGAATAACGAACTTTAGATAAATTATTTTAAGGGCCTTCTAGGTTGGACACTGATTTGTGGATCCCAGACTTATTAATTTAAAAGCAATTTATTTAGCCTTTCATTTAATTTAAAACTTACACCTTTCTTCTAACCATAAGCAACTGATTTTGGATCCTTCTCATTGATTGCATTTAAAATTTGCTTCTACTGGTTTTATTTTATTTTATTTCATTTTATTTGTTTACTCTTTGACTCTTTCACAGCATTGTTTAATTATATTTTCTTTTATTTTAGCTTAATTTATATATGATATTTTAATTAAATTTATATAATATATATTTATAATTTTTTCACTATTTATACCATTCAAATACATAAAATATTACAAATCTTTATTATAAAAATTAAATACATATCAAAATATATATATATATATATCAATTATGATTTAAATTAATTTTATTTTTGAGTTTCAATCAGTTTTGAACATTATATAATTAACCATGAAGCAATTATTAAAACATTGAGACCTGCATGCTACTAACCCCGGGATTTGGGGACCCGGAAATAATTTACCACACATGCATGTGATCTGCGATATATATATATATATATATATATATATATATATGCCAAGTTTAGTTTATTACCAATTTGATTATTTCAAAAAATCATTGATTAATTGATAAATATATTTTAATTTTTCGAATTGTAATGCGATGCAAATGCTTATAACTAATTAGTTACTGTTGGATCGATGAGCTGTACTTTGTCTGGTTATTACAAGTTTAATTACTGAATAAATTAGAAGGCTTGCAGAACTGTGATCATGATTATATTCATCTGTTTTTTCACAGATTCCAGAGTGGAATAGTGATTATAAAATGAACCGTTCAGTCGAGTCTTATCTCCTTCAGAAATTTAATTACTAAATATTAGGGCCAATTACATACAGGTCCCTTGCTATTCTAGATAGATTTATGTTGTTGAATCATTTCACATGAGTCCCAAAGTCATAATTCAGTTATTTTCCATACCTTTTTTTTGCTAATATATATATATATATATATATATATATATACTTTTTACTTGAAATACAATAGCTAAATTCACCTTCAACGCTCACTCTAGAGAGAGAAGAGAGAGACTGTGTGCAAAATGCAAGAGGGGTAACGAGATAATTAATTAAGATAGATTTTTATGAATTATTTAATTTGAACTACTAAATTATCAGTTGAAATCATTTGAATTAGTACTGGATTATATTGAAAATAAGAATGTAGGAGAGAGAAAAAAAATCTAACAATCAAAAAGATAAACTTATGTGTAAGATAATTTAAACCCAATGGATTAAATTTTAATTATCCTTTAAAACATTTCAGAGTTCATAGCTTATGATGCACAAGTGACAACACTATTCAAAGATTCTAGTAATTTGTTGTGCATTGTAATCAACTGGGAAGTGATTACTCAAATATATATAATATTAATAATTAATGATAAGCCCAAAGCAAGTTGAGAGGTATATTTCTTGCAAATTATGCAAATTATTTCTTGGTCCCAACATTTTTTTGAGTTCATTATTTTGGTCTCTATATTAGATGAAACAAATGATTTTGTATTTTAAAAATACAATACTATTCATGTAGTAGCAAAATATTGTAATATTATTCATTTTCCCTAAGAGAAGGAAAATATTTTTATCACTTTGTATTTATAGATCATCCATTAATAAAGATTCTGCAATATACATTACAAACTCATCCAAATCATAGACGGGTGGATTAGAGGAAAGATGATCAAAATAATAGTCAACCCGTGCAAACTTGTTGAATAAAAAACTAAATCGACTTATTGAATAGTTACCTGAATAGACCCATCGAATACCATAAAAAAAACCTATCGAACAAGAACTTGAACGGGAATAAGATCTCATTTCTAGGGTTTTGTTAATGTTAGTTAGTCTCTGACATCAAATCCGCTGCATTCATCATAATAGTATAGCTTAAATCTTCTCCAAATCAATCAAATATAGTCTTATCTCTTGAGATATGGCAAATTAAGCATATTGTATACTATTATTTTGTCTCCTCTTTTCTAAATTAAAATTGCAAATTAAGTTTCTAAGATCAACAAATCTTCCAGCTCTTTAGTCTCAAGACTTCATTACTCCTTTATATCTTCTTCTTCCTTTACTTTGTAAATCTATTAATTTTTGCTTAATAGATTTAAATCGTCATAACAGCTTTTGAAAACTCGTGTTTTCACGTATAAATCATTGTTACTATTTTATTTCTCCATTAATTATCTTGATTTTGTTCTATTTTTTAACAGCCTAATTGGTCAAATTTTGATGTCAAGAATAGTTACGTAGTTTGTTCATTTTGGTTACCAGAATTCATTATTATGATGTATATGTTTTGTGAGAAATCAAGAAATTTAATCTCTATGCATTGATTAGGGTTTTACACACAATGCTTATTTAATAGAGTAAATGGCTTCCAGTCCCTGAGATCACTTGGGTATTTCAAATAATTCCTCACAATTTAAATCATTTCACATGAGTTTTCAACCCCTCAGACTTCAGTTTTAATTAAGTACCTTTATAAATACATAATTATCAGACAAAAATATACCTCCCTTCTCCTATCTCCAGCAGTGTTGCAAATGGCATGGCAGTGGACTTGAGTGCGAGGTTTGGTGAGCCGTGAGTGCAGACAATTGCCATGCCCTGGCTTGTGCACAAGCAAGTCGCGAGCCGCGGCCTACTTGCCTGCAAGCCTTGCTCAACAAATTTACCCTTGCGCGTAACTTCATTAATGCTGCACTGTGCGTGATTCTTCCGAAGGTAGGAGAGAGGAGGGATATTTTATCTTTTAATTATTGAAGGGACCAAAATGAGATGGAGCCGAAAAATCAAAGACTAGTGTGAAGTAATTTGAATTTTAAGCACCAGCGCCTAAGTGATGTCAAGGACCCAGAGGTAATTTACTCTATTTAATATGATTTTTGCATTTGTGACTACTTCGCTTTTGGCTTTGGCTTTAAGATGATTTTCCAGTTCACCTGTTTGAAAGAAAGGAGACAAAAGCATAATTCTACAACAACAACAACACCAAGCCTTAATCCCACTAGGTGGGGTCGGCTATATGAATCTTTTGTTTCCATTGCGCTCTATCAGTTACCAAATTCTTATCTAAGTCTAAGTAACTAAGATCACTCCTTATAGTTTTTTGTCATGTCCTCTTTGGTCTTCCTCTTCTTCTTTGTACATGGGCAAAATCCAATAATTCAATTTTTCTAACTGGAGCTTCAATCGGCCTACGATTTAGATGTCCAAACCATCTAAGTTGACTTTCTCTAAGTTTATCCTTAATTGGTGCAACACCAACTTTCTTTCGGATATACTCATTTCTCATTCTATTCTTTTATGTATATCCACACATCCACCTTAACATCCTCATTTCTGTAATATTTATTTTATTTGTATATTTTCTCTTTGCAGGCCAGCATTCAGCACCATATATCATTGCTGGTTTACTACAGTTTTATAAAATTTACCCTTGATTTTGGATGAGTTTTTTCTATCGCACAGCACACCAGAAGCATTTCTCTATTTTACTCATCCTGCTTGAATCCTGCTAATAACATCATTATCTATTTCACCATTATTTTGTATAATTGATCCAAGATATTTAAAGTGTTCACTCTTCTTGATAATTTGATCATCAATTGTCATATTTCTAATATAAGTATTTCTTTCTTAACTAAATGTGCACTTCATATATTTAGTTTTTGATCTACTGAGATGAAAATTTTTAAATTCTAAAGCATTCCTCCAAAGCTCTAGTTTCGCTTTAGCTTCCTCTTTAGTTTTCTTAACAAGGACAATATCATCTGCGAAGAGCATACACCAAGGCACTTCATCTTCGATATATCTAGTCATGACTTTTATAATCAAAGCAAAATGATACGGACTTAAAACCGATTCTTGGTATAATCCAATTGTAATAGGAAAATCCTTAGTCAAACCTCCTTGTGTCCGAACACAGGTAACAGCTCCTTCATACGTGTCTTTAATAACTTGAATATGAGCAGTGCAAATCTCTTTCTTTTCTAAAACTCTCAAAAGTACTTCTCTTGAGACTTTATCATAAACTTTTTTTAAATCAATAAAAACCAAATGTAGGTTTTCCTTTCTCTCCTTAAATTTTTTCATTAAACTTCTTAATGAATGAATGACTTCTATAGTAGATCTACCTGCCATAAAACCAAACTGATTCTCTGATACCTTAGTATTATGGCGTAACCTTTGTTCGATCACCTACTCTCAAAGTTTTAAAGTATGACTCATTAATTTAATTTCTCTATAATTGGTACAATTTTGTACATCACCTTTATTCTTATAAATAGGTACTAATATACTCTTTCTCCATTCATTTGGCATTCTTTTAGTCTTCAAAATCATATTAAACAATCTAGTGAACCAAGAAACTCCTTCATCTCCTAAGCACTGCCAAATATCTATTGGGATATTATTTGTTCATACTGCTTTTTTATGCTTATTTGGCATCCTTTTAAAAGTGTAATTCTATAATAACTAAAATGTTACTTATTGTCTGAATAACTATGCTTATAACATTTAAGTCCACAGATATTGTTCATTTTGACTTACGATTTCAAAACATATTTATAGAATAAAACTTAGCATCAATCTTGTAAGTGATTTTTTTGATACGTTATTATCATAAAGTTGTTGCTCTTATAGGTGTCACCATAGCAATAAATTTAAAATTGTTATGAGACCAAACTAGGAGGTACTACAGACATCAAAGCTACAAAATTAAAAATAGTGAGAGATTGACCAAATCTGAAGGTACCTTCAAAACCTTAAAAACTGTTAGATTTGCTCTCAAGAGGAGATTTGGTCATAACACATAATGAGCATTAATTCTTTGTCGGATCACGTGAGTGGATCACGTGAGTCACAATTAATGGAGATCAGTCTTCAGCAAAATCATTACATGGAATATCGAATAGCTGGAGTTTTCCAAAAAAAAAAAAAAAAAAAAAAACTAGGAATTAAAATGATGAAATTTAGAAACTTACAATTAAAATTCAATTACCTTCAGAAAAAAAATAGAGCAAATTAACTGATTTTTGGGCCTAAACTTTTGTTTAATAGAAATATTTTAGCTGTATGTTAACTATTGTATTCTGTAGATCATTTGGTCTTATCGCAAACTAGAGGTGTGCATTGATATATCCAAAGAACAGAAAACTGACTTGAAACCGAACCAAACCGATGAGCTTAAGTCCGATTTAAATTTATTTATATAAATCGATTCGATTTATATAAGTGGTAAAATACAAAATTCTAAAATATTTTTTATCAATCAATCTTATTTAATTTTTTAATAATTCGATTCTAAAAATGATGCCTTTGAAATCTCATTCCATGATATTAAATTAAGGAGACATTTGGTTTAATGTTATAATAATGTTATATATATTATGTTATCTAAAAGGTAGTTATTTAGTTTTATACATGTTTATATAATTTTCTAAAAAATTATGAAATTTCACTTAAAAAATAACATCTAAACGTTATGAAATATAGATTACATAGCATAACACTAAAATAAAACTAAACCAAATAGCCTCTAAATATTATATCTTAGTTAAAGATTTATTTTATAAAATTCGTGATTAATTTTTTAGTAATACATATGTTATATTATTCCAATTTAGATTTTACCATTTTTTAATGTCACTAGCTCTACCATATGCATTTTTTTATTAAAAAAAAATTATATTAATATATTCTTATTATGATATTTATTGGAAGATTTATGTCTCGCATTAAAAATTATTTATTGAAACTGACCCAACCCTAACTTGACCTAAACCCAATGGTTCAGATTTAAGTCGAGTCTATATATGCATGGATCGGATCCGGGTTTGCGTATATGAAATCGACTTGACTTGTGTGGGTACATATAAGCCTGTCAACGGATCAGATCCAGATCGGGTTGACCCCGACCCAGATTCGATTCCAATATATCTGGATCGGATTAAAAATCGGATCGGATCGAGCTCAACCCAGATCCTTTCCATGACCCGCCACGGTTCGGATTTTCGGATCGGATTTCGGGTCGACCTGGAACTTTTTTTTAGATAATTTTATACTATTTTTTCAATGACTACAACTATTAGTTTATATATATTCTTATATTTTTAAATAAAATTTTGATCACTAAAATTTACAATATAAATCCGTTATAGTAGAAAATATAAGGATAATATATAAACATTTAAAAATCATATCACTGACATCAGCATTATATTACAATATTACAAAATATAGAACCAACAGTTAAATGAAAATATTACACAAAAAATAAAGATCAATTCTGTTAAAGCTAGCACTAAATATTTTATCTTAACGGTAAAAAATATTTGTAGCTATTTATCCCATTTTACAATACAAGTACTTCCTAGTTACTACACTTAAAATAATTTGCAATAGCCTCTTTAATAATTATAGGTTTCAGTCAATTTTCAAAATCTTCATAAAATAAAATAACAATTAACATATGCAATTAAATAATAAATATATAAATACGTAAAATAATTTCATACTTATAAATTCCGGATCGGATTTTTTTTTGGTCGGATCAGCATCGACCCGGATCCGACCCGACAATACTTAAACGGAGCGGGTCGGTTTTTCAGAATAATCGTGCGGGTCAAAAATTTATTCCGTTTCATAAGATAATCGGTTCGGATCACGGATCGGATCGGATCAAGATCCAACCCATTTATAGGCCTAGGTACATAATTAGTATAGAACCAAACTGAACCAACCCATGCACACCGCTATCATAGACCAGTCAGACTTGGTTCCTTCTAAATTACAAGTGGGTCTCAATTTAGACTAATGGAGTTTTATTAACGACATTTTCAAATGATCGTATATAGATCTTTCGAAAATGTATATTTTTAATTAAGTCTATAACTTCACTAGCTAGAATTTTTAAGACGGAGATTTTTTGGTAATTCATATTTTTATTCAAGAATGTACGGTTTAAAAATATTGTTCATTAAGTGAAGACTCGTCTTAATATTGAGATGTGTTTTTGGAAGCCAACACTTAATAGATGTACATTAAGGCTTGATGGAGCTTAAAGCTAGCTGGATTCATGCTAGAGAAGGCAGGGAGTCGAAGTTATATATATCTTTTGAAAATACTTCAAAAATATTTTTTCGTTGAGTACTTTTGATCAGCATTTCAACTACACTAGCTGAATTGAAAATGGCGATCGAGCGCAGCGATTAAGCATAAAGACTATTAAAAATAAAGAATTAGGGAGATATTTTGACAAATTTATCAAATATCTATCAGCATTGGAATTTTACTTTTGTATTATACATAAAGAATTTAGATGTACGATATTATAGTTATTATTATAATTTCTCATTGTCGTGACATTAATGTGCTCTTCTTATAATCATATTTGAGAAAATTAGTGAAGATCTGCTATGGTCTCTATGTTTTTACTCATTAGGATTTTCACATAAATTTTCTATATTCATTATTCTTCCTTTTTCATTGTTTAATTCTGCGCATTATTTGTTTTCTTGATTTTTTATATATGATCTTCTACTATGCTCAATCAATAAATATGTAGACTTATATAATTTGAAAAATATTTTGGTGTGTAGCACAGAATAACTTTAAGTTCTACAAAAAATAAGCTCACTAAAAAAATTTGCTCAAAATTTGCGGAAAAATAATTAGGTTAAATTATAATCGAAAAATTATTATATTTTAGCTCATTTTTCACATAGATTTATTTTTGCAATTATATAACAGCCCTGTCATAGAAATTTTGTTCATTGACTTTAAAATTTCAAACAATCTATTTAAATAATTTCTCTAATCGAATCAATTATTTTAACTTAAAAATGACTAAAATTTTTACCTTCTCTTCTCTTTTTTTTTTTTTTACTCTATCTTTTTCCTCACTTTATTTTTCTCTTTTTTTTTTTTTTTTCTCATTCCTCTCTTTATGACAATGATGTTTCAAAGAGGAAGAGGCAAAAAGGGAGAAGGCTAGGTGAGAGAGGAAGGCAAAAGAGAGAGAGAAAGGAAGATATTTTAATCTATTTGCTGAAAGATGTTATTTTTGCAATAAAAAGAGCAAATTTAAATTTTGAGATGCACCTTATAATATTTAACATTGATCTACTACATATCTACTAGATCTTGTAGGCCTAGTGGTATTATAGGGAACAAAAGGAAATAAATGTTGAATTTTGAGGGCATACAACTATCCATTTGGTGCCCAATAATTTTTAAGTCTCTTTAGATTTGAGTTAATTTTTTTTCTAACACAAATTTTAATTATAAATATAAGTTTTATTTCACATTTAACATAAATATAAATATTAAATTAAAAGTATTTTATATTTTACACACTTTTAAATATAAAAATAAAATTTTTTTTCATTAAATTTAAAAAATAAAATGTATTTTTTTCTTGTCCAAAAAAAAGTTCGAACAAAAGAAGCCTTAGAGTGTTTGAGTTGGTTCTATTAAAGTTTGAGCCAGATTGAAATTAAAATAAATCAACTCAAATTCAAATTTAATTGCAATAAATCAAATTTGAGTTATGCGTGACACAACTCAAATTCAAATTATTCCCACCCAAATCTTCATACGTCATGAGAGGAGATATAATTTAACATAATCATTTTTTGTAGTGATACTTATATTGACATTCTATTTTTGTCAGAGTTTAGAAATAGATGAGCAAATTAAATCAACAATAAATTTAGAGTGCATTTAATTTAATGTTATCTTGATGTTATATTATGTTATCTAGAAAAAATAATTATTTAGTTTAAGGACATCTACAAAAAATCTTCTATTAGATTATAAAATTATTAGTCAAAAGATGACATCTAGATGTCATGATATTTAGATTACATAATATAATACTAAGATAACATCGAACCAAGCGCTCTTTTAAACAGTTTGATTAAAAGATGTTAGGAAAAATTTATAAAATTTAATTTGAAATAGTCACAATAAGATAATTAATTTTTCACAATTAGTTAGTTAAGTCTTGAGAGGTTGAAAAACTTTGGGTCTAGCCACTTGGACTAAGCTTTTTGATGGTTAAACCCAATGTATCATATGATATATGACAGACTTTAGACTAAAGAAGAGGGATAAATATTATCTAGGTTCTTGATATTTGAAGGTAATATCAAGTAGGTACATAAATTTAAAAACTTTTTAATGGGATCTTTGAGATGACATTAATATTTCAATTGAATTTTTTTACTTAATCTGTTATTTTTTATTTTTAATTAAAATTTATATTTAAATTAAATATTTTATATAAAATAACAAAAATACCTTCCCTTCACCACCTCCCATCTCAGGCTGTGGGCTGAGATCGCAACAAAGTGTCACAGCGTGCGCAATCGCCCAGAATATTATCTTATACTATTAGTGCAGGGCAATGTTGCGCTACATGGCACATTGCGTCTGATAATTGAAAATTTAAGGCGGTAATGTAGCCAGAAATCAATAATCTTGGGAAAAATTATTTTATTCAGATGCACATGACCCATCACTTCTACGGCGCCTAATCAGAGAAAAATGCCATCTCGTGTGGTTTTCTCGTTGTTTATAAATATAATATATTTTGATTTTATATGATTCTTATTTTACTTTGTTAAATTTTGTACACGAATATAACTAAAGTAAAAAAGTATTAAAAAAAGTTGAAAAAAGATGAAAAAGTGACTCAAAAAGGTGAGGAAATCAAGTGAAACAGGGTTCTCGCTGTTGAGTGCGTGGCACTACGCACGGGCCGTGTGCTCATGTGGCACGCTATAATTGGGCGCTGCAGAGATAACGGAGAACACAACCCCACCAAATACGACTTCTGGCACCAATCAGTAGCTGGCAATCGAAGCCATTTGGAAAGATGAATCCACTGCATTGAGCGCATTATTGCCGCTAGAAGTACTTCAATAAACAAATTTTATTATTTGTCACATTTTCATTTCCAATTATTGATGGTAAAAGCCCACTTATCAGTTTTAATAGTTCTGATGCTAACAATTTTATTTTATTTTTCATAAATTATTTAAAATTTATAAACTCAAATTTAAATTTATTAATAATAATTATTTAAATATTTTTTTGAAAAGCTGTGAATTTTAACAATTTTGATCGAATTTACTGAGAATGATCTAAAAATATCAAATTGGGTGAATTTTGATCGAATTTTAAAACCTCTGTGCAATGCACAACGATCATAAATATAAATAGGTGGTAAATTACACTCGAGTTTCTGAGTTTAATGCTTAATAATGCATAAGTTCACGTTAAACATCAGGTTCCTGAGTTTTAATAAATTATCAATTGGGTCTTTTTATTTTTTTATTATTAATTTTTTTAAAATTATCATTATACCTCTCCCCCTTTCTCTTCTCCCGAACCCCGCGTAGCGCGAGGCCACCGGCGGGTCCTGCGGCTGCACGACGTTGCGATCCACCGGCGATCGCGTGGCGTGCGCGATTCACCGACGGCCGCGCAACACCGCCTCGGGTGTGCGCGGGGATCGGGAGGAGAGGGAGGCCGCGCGACCGTCGAACCCGCTGAAGGCTGCGCTGCCTCGTGCGTGCGTGGGGAGCAGGAGGAAAGAGAAGGGGAGGGGTATGATGGTAATTTTAAAAAATAATAATAATAAAAAAATAAAAATAAAAACTCATTTGATAATTTAGTAAAACTCAGAAACTGATGTTATAATTTTAAAAAATGTGGACTTGTGTGTTATTAAGCTTTAAAATCAAAGACCTGAGTGCAATTTACCTTATATTAAATTAAGCCAACTTACGTTATATAGTGCAAAAGCAGACTTAATATACATAATAACAACAAAATAAATAAATAAAAAATTGAACAAAACAATGAAAAAATGAGGATAATTCTATCAAAAAAAAAAAGAAAAAAAGAAGATGGAAGATTTAAGTGGTTCACCAGCCAAGGCCAAGGCCAAAGTATATGCGGAAGAATGGACGAAAGGTCTGTTTAATTTAATTCATCAAATATACACTGCAAATGTGATTGTATACTGAGTAGGAATGGCAATCTTTGATTCGACTCGTGAAGCTGATTCAGTTTAACCGAGTTTGAGTCGAGCTTATATCATTACAGGCCATAAACGACCTAAATTTGATTGCCTAAGAGGACTCAGGTACGAGTTGGCAGGTAAACTCGAATTTGACCCCATAATAATCTATTTATTAAAATTAGTACATTTTTTTATTTTTATTATTAATTATAATATTAATTATTTCATACATATTATATAATTTAATTATATTTTCGATGCTTTTAATTAAACTTTATTGTTATAAGTTTGAAGTAAAAAAAATATTGAATTTATCAAATTATAATACCCATAAAATTATAATAAATCATTTGGCTGGTTAAGTCGGGTAACAAATTTATTAAATAGATCGGGCATGGGTCTTGATGCTTGTCCTGTTTAATAAACAGGTTGGGTTCGGATTAAATTTAAATTGATCAGATTAATAGATAAGTTGGCTTGAATCTGACCTATTAACCCGAGTTGTTACCCCTAATACCAAGGCATACGGAGCACTCAATCCTGAAATTCGATAGACACTATCGCATAGAAAAGCCTTTAAAAAAAGCTCATTTATTTCATAGAAAAGTGTTACAATTGTTAGGAAATAAATGATAAAGATATAAATATGCAAAGAGTAAAATTCAATCAATAGATAAATAAATAATTAAATAAAAGAAAAATACATAGATTGGCCTTCCCTGACTGCACCAATTTTTTAAATTTTATATTTTTATCGGTTATTCATTCGATCATTTTTTATGGTATTGAACCGTAAAATTATGTATCAACTATAGCAAATCAAATTGATACTTCTAATATGAACGCATGGATATATGACATATTGCTTGTGGTTCCTTTTTCAGTTATTATTTTTTAAAAATAATCAAAAAGAATTTTACTTACTGATATGATAATATTACTATTTTGATCGTATGATTTGTGTCACTCTCCAGCCCTAACATATTTTTCACTGACGTCAGATAAATTAGTTAGGCCCAAGCCCATATTAGCGTGGGCTTGGGCCTAAAAGCCCAATGACTATTTTAGAGTGGGCCGTTAAAATGACAACCAAACTACATTTTGATTCAACCAACAAAAAGACAGTTCAATAAATATGTAAATAACTCGAAGTTTTGACTTCAGATTGAGCTGCACCACAGCCCTACTTCAAGTTGACTCAGCCCAAAAAAAATAGTTTCATTGAGATTTTTTTTTTTTAGAGTTCCATTGAGAATTTATTACTTTATTTGCATTTCACTCTTTGCATTGTCATTTGGTATGACTAGTGTCGTAAAAACGGGTTGGACCACTTAGTTCTGTCCGACTGATCTGATGATTTTGACCATAAATAGATGTGACATTTAGTTCGGTTCAATACCAAAACTAATCTGCATATTAGACTAAATTAAATTATAATAATTAATCTTTCTTCAAGATATTTAGAGTTTTACGATGATATTAAATTATATAATAAATAAATTTATTGTTATAAATGTTAAATTTTATTCTGATAGATCAATCCTTAATCATGCTCGGTTTTTACAAGTATCTTGATCGAAACTATTTTAAAAATTCACTCAAAATTCAACTCGATAGTAATCAACTCGCCCCAAATCGTAAATTGTCTAATCTCAATCTCCTTGTGGAACCATACTACTCAAATCAAAGGTGAACTTTTTATGCAATTCGAAATTTTTAATACTTTGGTTACTCTCAGAATAATCATTGTAAAATAAGAACCATTAGATGTGAAGCTTTTTAGCTCTTTTGGAGGTTCCTCTTTTCAAATGCTTACCATACAAAATGAGGTTTTAGGAAGGATTCCTTTGTTTTTCTAAGGGAGAAAGAATAAGAACACAATAAGTTCTTTTAGGAAAATTATGTTGGGGTTCCAACTTTTCAATAGCTTTTAAGTTGGTTTTCAAATTTATTTTTTAAAGTTCAAGCAGATCCTTGAGGTAAGTAGCTGGTTATCAATTGGATTTTATGAGACAAAAAAATCCGAAATCGAAGATTTTGCTAAGTGTTAGAGGTGGTCGTCAATTACAAACCTTCAACAATTGATGATGATCTGTATTATGATATCCCTTCATATCATCGTGAAGAAAAAAAGTTCAACAAAAAATTGGTGACTGTGATTCCTCATGAAATTTTCTTAAAGAAAGCTTTCCGAAGTCAACTATGACTTTCTACAATGAAAAATATAAAACAAATGGAGAAATTCAACTATAGAGATATTGTTTCTAGATAGTTGCAAGATTGAAAACTAACACATTATTAAGATCAATTATAAAAGTAAAAGAGCCAGGGCATAAAGTGTAAAAATTTCATGCCTTTTTATAATGTCAACAAGAGAATAACTGTAGTACAATAGAGGACTATTGAAATAAATATCCTTTCGTGTAAAGGATACGCTAGGCATCACCTATTCAATGATGATAGTATTTATAAATAAGAATATAGTTATCTTAACTTCTTGCATAAATGATACGAGAGATTGTGTATTTCTGTCTTTCGTCAATTCTTATTCTCCAACATTAGATTAGATATAGTACCACATTGCTATATTTGAGAAAATTTATATAAAAATATATTCTATTTTTTTTTGTTCTACAAGACTCAATCCATTTTCACTGGATCTTAAGGTGTGTCTTAATATCTTTTCAACAAAGATCTATACGACTAAAATTTTTTTCAATTAAAAATATTATTTTATTGAAAAAAATAAAATAAAATTTTATCTCTCATCCTACTTAACAAATTCTAATATTAAATAATCACTTTATTTCACGTACAATATAATTAACTCATTTTATTTTATATTATATACATTTTTTTAAAAGATTTCAAAAAAAATTTCAAATTACTTTTTTTTCCCTCCAACAACACAAAATTTTAAATCGAAGACCATATTGAAAGAAGCCTTATATCTGAGGGACTCTTGAGTAATTTACGTTTCCTTTTTTTTTATTGTTGGTGGATTTCTTTCATCACTTTACAGGGCAGGATGATGATGGAGTGCGTGCAAATTGCAGAGGTGATGATTCATCACGCATTCGTGGCCGAGTGTGCAAAAAAACAAAAAAAACAAAAAAACAAAAAAACAAAAAAAAAAAACAAAAAAACAAAAAAACAAAAAAAACAAAAAAAAAAAGAAAAATCTAGTGTATAGCACAATAAAAAGAAATTGAATTGATTTTGGTGTTGCTTAATTATGATTCAAATCAGTTAATTTCTGTTCTATAATCAATTTAATTTATTTCTCATTTCTGGCATTTGAAAATTAGAATCGAACCAAATAATCGATTTAATTTTAAATTTGTAGCCGATTAGTTGAATTATTTATTCTATTACTATTGCTTCATTTTCTTCTATTAATATAATAAATTTATAATATTATTAAATTTAAATTTTAAAATTTATTTATTTTATTTATTGCCTTTAACTCATTTTGAAGTTTTATTTTATTTATTTAATTTATATATTGCATTTTAATACTTTAATTAAATTACATAAATTTAATTGAATAAAAAAATTATTTATAATTTATTGATTTTATTTTATTTTTATTTTTATTAAATTGAAATTTTTTAAAATAAATATTGATGATTAATATTTCATTCACTTTTTCTTAAATTCATATAATGCAGGGAACTTAGTTCAGAAAGTGTAAATCAAATTACTTTTAAATTGCTATCGAACAATAATAAGAATCGGACTTGATTCAAAGAAAGCTTTACCTAGAACAAATTTGAACAAATTGACATGCCATAGTTTAAATTTATATATTTTCATGTTTTGATTGATGATTCTTTCAATTAATTTAAATTTTCAGAAATAAAAAACGAGATTTAATTTCAAATTTTAGGTAATGGCAATTTATTTAATTGCTTGACTGCCATTTTCTAAGTTAAATGGTCCGTGAAATTTCCCTACAATATGGCTGACCATATCATAGAGAATATGAGTTAAATATCTTAAGGCAGGGAAAATATTTAAATGAGCATACATATTAGCTTTATTAAAATATGATTAAAATGCGTTTTAAAAAAAATGATTAAAAATGTGTCAGATTACATTTACCTATTAAACATATCATAAAATAATGAAGAAAAAGAGTCCCTTTTAAGTTTACCTCAACAAAAACTCAATTAATTCTAAATAAAATCAACAACTCAATATAAATATTTACAAATCTCTGCTTTTAAAATATTATGTTAAATTAATCAATGCATAAAATAAATTATTATTTAGTTATATATACATAATTATAAGCACACCTTTTGATTTTTTTTTATTACAAATTGCTTCCCTTTTTTATTTGTCAACTTTTAAATATCTTTAAAAACAAAAGCTAGTGACATGTTCGCAAATATATTTTAAAAACATTTATATGTACATATGATTGATAACAAATATTTAAATAATTATAATTAACAAAAAATTAAAATCTTTAAAGTATCTTAAATATACTATTTAAAAAAAATAAATTTTAAATTATAAAATAAAAAGTAATAAAATTATTATATTATTAAATAAAAATTAAGAGAAATTTTTGTAAATTTTTCTTAAAAATTAAGTATTAACACTATAATTATAAATATCAACTATAAACTTTAAATACATAAGAATTGGCTGATAACTAACTCAAAACTCAATTATTTACCTAATTTTTACTCGTGAGCTTGAATAAAGGTTAGACCCTCTAATTGAGTTACATAATATACCTCCTTATTGAGTATAAATTTGATCTTATTTGACAAATGCTCAAAAATTAAACAAAAAAATATAATAATATTTTAATTTATTATAAATTTGAATAATTTTATTTCAAATCTAACACAAATTTCAACACACACTTCTCAATATTAAAATAAATTTCTTTCCAAATCACCTTTATAAATTTTTTTTTCTTATTCAAATTTATATTCCAACCAAACAAACTTTATATTGAATGCTATATTTTATTCTAATACAAAGAAAAAAATAATTAATATTTTTAATAAAATTATCAAATTTATTTCAAATATTTCATCAAAATATTTAATTTCTTAATAAAATTAATAATTTTATTAAAAATAATTAAATATATAAAATAAAATAATATCTTTATATTAAAATTTATATAAAATATAACAAAAAATTTTATTTATTATTATTACTATTATTTAATGCAATAATATTTTGGTGACCAAACATTTTATAGATATATGACTTTTCCTTGGTTATATTAAAAAAAATTCTTGGGACACACAACAAATCCCTAAATTTGAACAAGCAGATCAAAGTCCAAATTATATAAAGCTAATACAAACCATTAACAGAAAACTAATTACAAGTCCCCCTAAACATACAACAATTAACATACTGATCTCCTTCACTGATTTTTTTTTTTTTTTTTTTTTGATCTCCTTCACTGATAAATGATCATGCTATCAAAAATAACAAGCAAATGATCAGCAGAAGATCCATCCAACAAGAACAACAACACTCCCTACCTTCACTGCAAATGTTTAAAAGATCACTCGCAGGAACCCTACCCTAATTCACCATAAGCGACAGAGAAAAATTAAAAAAAAAAAAATTTAACTGCTACATTAATTTCACGAAAGAATCGAGTCCCAATCGATCTCCCACGACGGATACTTCCTCAGCACGAAGCTCTCGGATTCATCCCATGGCGCTTCCGTGAAATCCAAATTCTCCATCTCCGAAAGAGGGGAAGACCCCGCCGACTCATCGCCGTCCGACGAGTTCTCCGGCTTCTGCGACGCGTCGGCGTCGGCCTCGGCCGGTGGCTTCTGCGGTTCGGCGAGGCCCTCGCAGATGGCTCGGAGCTTGGCGTCGACGGAGGACTGGAGCTCGACGCCGGCGGCGTGCCGGAGGTGGGGGAAGTTGAGGCGGGCGAAGTCGCCGCGGAGGCGGAAGGCGGCCTTGTCGTAGGCCATGGCGGCCTCCTCGGCGGTGTCGAAGGTTCCCAGCCAAAGGCGGCTGCGGTTCCTCGGAAGGCGGATCTCTGCGACCCACTTACCCCAGTGGCGCTGCCGGACGCCGCGGTAGAGCTTGGTCGGCTTCGTCACCGCCGCCGCTGGCGGCGGAGAGACTGCAGCGCCAGCGAGCTTCATGAATTGCGACCGAGGAGATAGGCGGTGGCGGAGCTGGATCTGGGACTGGATCTGCTGGATCTGGGCCCGGCCGAGATGGTTGAGTCCGATCGTGCGGTCAGAGCTCAGAAATCCTTGATGGGCCGCCGGGGAACTTGATAAAGATGGAAGGGAGTAACCAAAGACGGGATTTTTTGATGACGCCGACAAGGAAGAAGAGCCAAGGTAGTAGCTTGTTGGGTAAGAAGGAAGAGAGAAAGCGGGAAGTGGAGAAGAAGAAGCAGAGGAGGAATCGAAAGGGATAATCGACGGGGAAGAAGAAGCACTTTTAAAAGGTTCAAGCGCTTCCATTAACTCCTCCCTTAAAGGATCAGAGGAGAGAGCAGATCTGCTATCACACAAATCAATAGCAGCAGCCATAATATAACAAAAAAAACTCAAAAATCTAATTTTTATGAGCTAAAATACAGAAACTGAGATAAAACAGATCTAACCCACCTGATTCTTCAAAAAAAAAAAAATCTTGAGAACCGGCTAGAGAGGTTGTATTGAAAAGAAACCTCTTTCAGATCTACAAAGAACTCGAAATCAGCCTGAGCCTGAGGGGTACAGAAAAACAAACCCTTCTCCTGGCTGAGAGAAACTAAACAAATTAAAAAGACAGAAAAAAATTATCAAAATATTTCTACAGAAGACATAAATTTTTTTTTGAAGGATTGGCCAGAAGGCAGAAAATTGCAGAAAAGAAATATAGAAGAGAAATATTTCAAAAAATTAAACTAAGAACGCTCAAATCTCAAAGAAAGGTGGAAGCTTCGGTGGAGCTCTCTTAGGGAAGAACAGGAGGGCATGCGAGGGCTTATATAACCCAAAAGGCCGGTGAAAATTAACGCCGGTAATGACAGAGTTAGAGTTTAAGTAAATGAAGGGTTAAATTCCAAGCTACTCTACGTCAGTCTTGCGTCATTTGTAGCAGGTTGTCACCAATCATAGTGCGACGCGTGTAGGCAAGAGATTGACAGCCGTCAATCACTTGTCAGGAGTCATTTGCTCTATTTATTTATTTAAAAAAATAATTATTCAAGTTAATATCATATAGAAATATCTTTATATAAAATTATATAATTATTAATAAATAATAATAATAAAATTATATGATATACAGTAAGATAATAACGAAATAAATGTTTCTTAAAAATTATCATATTATTTTAAATTAGATATATTATACCATATATATAATTTAATATTAAAAATTAAATATATATCATATTACATAAGTATATAATTTAAAATAAAAATTTATTTTTATTTTATATATTATTTACTTACTAAAATAAAAAATAATTTATATAAAATTTCTCATATAATAATTATTTTATTTTATATTATTCATAATTTTTAAATAAAAATTATCTTTAATTCAATTTAAATTTAATTTTATTAAAATTAAATTTTACACATAAACAAACACTCTATCTCCCTTCCTATGCATTCTAAAATTTTTTTTTTTGCAATTTATATATTAACATTTTTTATTACTCCATTTTAAAAATAAAATTACTTTCAATACTAAAAAAATTAATTATTAATTATTATATTAATTTTTTAATAAATTAATATAAAAATATTTTTATTCGTGCTGCACAATTTCAAAAATTAAAAAATTTATTTTATATCTAATATAAATATTAATGTAATATATTAATATTAAATACTTAGGAGTCGTTTTAGTTCGTTGTTATCTTGATGTTATGTAATCTATATGTCATCTTTTGATTAATAATTTTATAATTTAATAGAAAATTATTTATAAATGTCATTAAACCAAACAATTGACTTCTATAAATAATATAACATAACATCAAGATAACATTGAACCAAACGCCTCCTTAGTGTAATGTTTCAGTGCTCGCTAAAAAAGTAATTTTTTTTAATAGTTGAACATAACTTAATATCTCACATTTTATGCGCACAAGGTTGATAAAAATTCTCAAAATTTGAAAAAAAAAATTACTGAAATTTCAACTCGAATTTGCCATAAGTTTTTAGAGTGAATATGAGCTAAGTCCTACTCAAAAAACATTTCAAATTATTAACAATGGATTTGAGATATAATTAATTACTTGGGTGAGATATTATACATCACATTAAAATAGTTGAATTAACAAAATATTTTTCTCATATAAATATAATATCTAAATACATTATCATGATTAATTAATTAATTGAGTCAAATTCAAGCCATTATCAATTTAAATTAATTATCAAATATTAAATATACTATGTTTACATTCTAATTCAAAGTCTGAATTCAATTTTAAACTATAGTCTGATTGTTTTAATCTTAGATTTAATTTCATTATCAATTAATCTAATAACTTTAAATAAATAACTAATTTGATCCCAATGTTAACAAAAACAGCTTTTAAATTAAAGTTAAATTGTGATAAATTTTATTATTTATGAGGATGGATGGTTGATAATAAATAAAGTTAATTTATTATATTAGAAATTATATAAAATATAAAATAAAGTTGATAAATTTAAATAATTTTTATTATTTAACAGTTATATGATGTGTGCAGAGCTTCTAAAGAATAAAAATAAGTCCAAGAGAATTATTTTGATACTCTTGTGGCAAAAGAATTTTTTTTCGGTTATATATGCAACTCGTTACTAAAAATAAAAATTACAACTCATTTATAATACTCATACTATAAATTTATAATACTCATACAATAACAATCAAGCCATAATCCCACTAGGTGGGGTCGACTATATAAATCCTTTGTTTCCTTGCGCTCTATCAGTTACCAAATTTTTATCTAAATCTAAGTAATTAAGATTACTCGTTATAGTTTTTTGTTATATCTTTTTTAGTCTCCCTCTTCCTCTTTGTACATAGGCAAAATTCAATAACTCAATTTTTCTAACTGGAGCTTCAATCGGCCTATGATTTAGGTGTCCAAACCATCTTAACCGACTTTCTGTAAGTTTATCCTCAATTGGTGCAACACCAACTTTCTTTCGGATATCCACACATCCATCTTTGCATTCTTATTTTTATAATATTTATTTTATTTATATATTTTCTCTTTGCAGACCAATATTCAGCATCATATATTATCGCTGGTCTTACTACAGTTTTATAAAATTTATCCTTAATTCTGTATGAGATTTTTCTATCACACAACACACCAGTAGCATTTCTCCATTTTACCCATCCTGCTTGAATCCTGTTAATAACGTCATTATCTATTTCACTATTATTTTGTATGATTGATCCAAGGTATCCAAAGCGCTCACACTTCTTGATAATTTGATCACTAATTGTCACATTTCTAATATAAGTTTTTTTTTGACTAAATATGCACTCCATATATTCAATTTTTGATCTACCGAGATGAAACCTTTAGGTTCTAGAGTATTTCTCTAAAGTTCTAGTTTAGCTTTAGCTTCCTCTTTAGTTTTCTCAATAAGGATAATATCATCTGCGAATAGCATACACCAAGGCACCTCATCTTGGATATGTCCAGTCATGACTTTCATAATCAAAGCAAAAAGATACAGACTTAAAGCCGAGCCTTGATATAATCCAACTGTAATAGAAAAATCCTTAGTCAAACTTCCTTGTGTCCGTACACAGGTAACAGTTCCTTCATACGTGTCTTTAATAACTTGAATATAAGCAGTGCAAATCACTTTCTTTTCTAAAACTCTCCAAAATACTTTTCTTTAAGACTTTTTCATAAGCTTTTTTTAAATCAATAAAAACTAAATGGAGGTTTTCTTTTTCTCATTAAACTTCTCCATTAAATTTCTTAATAAATGAATGGCTTCTATAGTAAATTTACCAGGCATAAAACCAAATTGATTCTTTGATACCTTAGTATTATGCCGTAACCTTTATTTGATCATCCTCTCCCAAAGTTTTAAAGTATGACTCATTAATTTAATTTTTTTTATAATTAACACAATTCTGTACATCACTTTTATTCTTATAAATATGTACTAATATACTCTTTTTTTCATTCATTTGATATTTTTTTAGTTTTCAAAATCATATTAAATAATCTAGTGAGCTAAGAAACTCCTTCATCTCCTAACCACTGCCAAACATCTATTGGGATGTTATTTGGTCCTACTGCTTTTTTATACTTCATCTTCTTATAAATAGCATAGTTTAAGCTGATTAAATGAGCAAATATATTTATATATAATATTTAGCTAAAATATCAAAATTAATCGAAAGTCAAATCTATTTTGGCTCAGATCTAGCTTAAATTGATAACAAATAAGCTAGATTGGGCTCGAATTGAGATCAGATCGAACTCTTCTCGTTCATTATCTGGATCGAATCGAAATTGTTTCGAAAATTTTTAATTCAATCTTGGGCCCAAGATTGGTCGTTAATAGCCCTAAAATTTGATAGATCTGTAAGGCCCTGTTTTGCGCGAGGACCAAAATATGACCAAAATAGTACTAGTTTAAAAAATAACAATAATAATAATGAATAAATTATTTTAATTATTCTACACAAAATGTAATGTAAAAAATAATATTTTACTTCACATACTCAATAATTTTTAATAAAAATATAAACTTTATTTCACATCTTAGATCAAAATACTCGATTTAAATATTTTGGTCTAGAATATGAAATAAAGTTAATATTTTTATTTTAAATTGTTGAGTATATAAAGTAAAATAATATTTTTTTATATTTGAATTTGTGTAAAATAATTTATAATATTTATTTATTATTAATAATATTTTTTTTTTAAATTAGTACCATTTTGGTCCTGTTTTGGTTCTAGCGCCAAACAGGGCCTAGGTTGAAATGAGGACTTTTTTAAAAGGTTCTAAGCCTCTGTTTGGCTAATAGTCAAGTTGATCATGACTATTTTTTAATTTTTTTTATAAAAAATATAGATTTTTTTTAGATATATATATATATATATATAGAAATAAAGTTAATTAATTATGATAATATTAAATAAAATTAATTAATATATTAAAAATTATACAAACTATTTTATTAATTGTTAAAAACAATAATAACTAATTTGGTTGCCAACCAAACACCCATATCACTGGACCACAAGATATGCTCAAGGTGCTTTTCCTATCACATGATATCACAATAGGTTTATTATCAAAAAAATTAAAATTAAAATTAAAAAATTATGAGAGGTTGGCTTTCTGTTAATACAGAGACCGTGAATATTGCGGGCGTGACATAGATTAATTATTCAGTATATTAAGCGAAAGTAAATAAATATATAATATTTAAATTAAATAATTAATTGTTAATGGGACCTTTTTTTCTATTGAAAATCGCATCTTGTCATTTGTCAATTGCGGCGCGTGACGAGGCGTTGAACTTTCCCAGCCCAACTTTAGACGCAACCTATCCTCACATTTTTCTTCTTTCCAAATAAACAATAACTCTGCGTAAATTTAAAATATTAATTTTAATCATTTTTATTCTAATTTTAATTATTAACTTTTTAGGATCAATATAATTATAATAAATTTTCAAATTATATCTTATGTGTAATGTAAAATGGATTTATTGTATTAAAAATAATATTTGAGATATAAAATTAGTAGTTATTATTTAATTCTTTTAAGCCGATAGGAAAAGAGTTTATTCAAATATTAAAAAAATTTATATTTAAATTATATCATCATAATTTTTTAGTTAAAAAAATTATTATCTAAAAAATAAAATATATACAGAGAATGTGAAATAAAATTAAAATTTTATTCTAAAATATATATAATTTAAAATATTGTTTGATTGTTGAGATTTGAATATGAAATAATATGTTATTTTAAAATGTATTATAGCTTTCTCACTAATCAATATTAAGATGAATCTTATTTTATTTCTTAAAAAAAAGATGAATCCTTTTTTTTTTAATTTCATGGTTTTCAAATTGGTTCCTCTATTTTCATTTTGTGGTAGCTGATTGATGAGATTCCCCAATTTTTGGCTTTTTGGCTCTATTATATATATCTCTATTGATAACTATCTCGTGAGTGGGGGGAGGAATATTAGAAGAATTAATGAAAAAAATGAAAAAATAAAATAAAATAATAGTGTTTCACCGTCCAATTAATACAAAATTTCAATTATTTTCATTGTATTGATGCAAAAAATATGCAAAAATAAAATAAAATAAAATGATAATTTTTACGTAGAAACTTGAGTGTTTGGGGGAAAAATCACGACGCCGTCTAGGCGATTTAAATCCACAATAGAATTTCCCCTCTTACAAAGTTTGAGGGTCTCTAAATGGAGACCAAATGAGTACAAGAGAGAGAGGGTTGAGAGAGAAAAGGGCAGCTCTGCTAGAGAGAGAAAAAGAGTTTTCAACTTCTCATCCTTCTTCTTATTTATAATTTGGAGAGGAGGAGATATAATAAGTACAATATCACACCTGACACCTATTTCTATAAAGGACGATTAGGTAGTGGATTTTCATGCCGCCTTAAATGTTGGGTTGACATAGTAGTATGTGTTGAACTCTTATCGATTTTGATGAAAACAAACACGTTAATTATTTTTTAAAAAATATTAGTATATATTGTACTTAAGCTTTTCAGGATCAAGAAGGATGATCGTCGAGATAATTTTGACTCAAGATTGATGAAATCGAGCCAAGAAGATAAAGAAATGAAGTTGAAAAGAGTTGCTTGAACACTCTTGCTTGAACGCTCTTGCTTAAGAATAATAAAGCCTCACAATATTAAGTAGCTTTAAAAGTACTTAATTTTTTTTTTAACATATATATTAACCAATTTTTAAAATTATAATTACACCCAATTCACCCCCCTCTTGGGTGTGCAAGTGGACCAACAGTATGCAGGGTACGGTCTACTGATATCTCTTTGAGAAGTTGTTCGACAAGGGGCTGCTGTTCGACAAGGGGCTGCTGTTCGACAAGAGGCTGTTGTTTGACAGGAGGTTGCTGTTCGACAAGATTTAGATGTCCAAACCATCTAAGTCGACTTTCTCTAAGTTTATCCTCAATTGGTACAACACAAATTTTCTTTCGAATATACTTATTTCTCATTCTATTCTTTCGTGTATATCCACACATCCACCTGAACATCCTCATTTCTGCAACATTTATTTTATTTATATGTTTTCTCTTTATAGGCCAGCATTTAGCACCATATATCATCGCTGGTCTTACTACAGTTTTATAAAATTTACCCTTGATTCTGGACGAGATTTTTCTATCACACAATTATATTTCATATCTATAAATAATAAAATATATAGTCAACTTAAAATAAATTTAAAATTCTTTATCTAAAACTAAATTGTACATAAATAATAACTATCTAACGCCAACATTTAGCTTGAAATAATTGAAGTTAATTTTAGCAAAAAAATTGATTATTTTTGAATAGGAGAAAACTTCTTATTTTCTACTTACGAATTTCACCTCCAATTTATTTCCGTTACTACTTGCAGTACCAAAATCACAAGAACTTACATCTTTGACTCGATTGAAGCAAAATTCAAACTACAATGAATGCTTGTCCATTTTTAAATGAAAAAGAATAATAAATTTAAGGGCAAATTTCACCTAGGTCCTTGAGTTTAAGGGTTATTATCACACAGGTCTTTGTTTTTAAAATTTATCATCGGATCCCTAGGTTTTCAAAAATTATTATCTGTGTCCCTTTTTTATTTTTTTTATTATACCGCTCTCTCCACCAGATCCGGCAGCCGCGCGAGACCGCCGGAGGCGGCGCGGCTGCTAGATCTGGTGGAGAGAGGGAGGGTAAGGGTATAATGGTAATTTTTATATTTTTTTATAATAAAAAAATTAAAAAAGGACCTAGATGATAATTTTTGAAAACTTAGGGACTCCGATGATATAATTTAAAAAATGTGGACCTGTGTGATAATAATCCATAACTCAGAGACCTGGGTGAAATTTGCCCTAAATTTAATAGTCCAAGATATGCATGCTGTCTATTTTAAAAAAATCGGCTGATTTTCATCAAAAAAAAAAACGGCTGAAAGGCAGATGTGATCAGTTGGGTGTGAGTGGGTTTGCAATTGGTGCAGACAAGTGGTGTTGGAATCTTCGAGAGACAGCGCGACATGCTCAGCGTATGGTGGGTTCGGGTAGAAATTAAGAAGAGATGGAGTACTGCAGAGACGCGTTGAATGTGCGTGGGAGGCATGGGCCACGTCAATGCACGAAAACCTTTGCATTTTCAACCCAAAAAAAAAACACATTTTGACCCACCCCTGATGTACTGCCACCTGGAATTTTAGTGGCTCCTTGCGCGAGAGTCTTCAATGCGAGTCTCCTGTTTGGGTAGGACTAACATCAACTGCTAAAGAGTAACGGCCCCGCGTAAGATTTTGCGGGCAGCGGTATTGAATGAGTGTACCCTACGAGAGGAAGTTTTGGGTGTGAGGTTGCTATTACTTTTAACGCAAATTACATTCAGATATTTTAATTTATTATATAATATTCTATAAATCTATTTTAATTTTTTAATATTTCTATATAATTATCAATTAATTACATCTTTTATAATTTCTTATTATTAAAATTATTTTCTTATTTCTCTCTTCTCATTCTCTCCTAAATGCACAAAAAGTTATCTCTCATTATGTAATTGAGCACTAGGCAGTCGCGCACATCTTAAAAAATAGCGGCTTGTGGCCGCACACCCCTTAAGCCGTGCTGACTATATTAGACTGTAAAATGTGCAACTATACGAAGAAAGAGAGCAAAGAGAGGGAGAGAGATAACGCAAGAAGCCCTCAAATTGTGCTGACTACATTGGGCTGCAAAATGTGCAATTACACAACCCCTCACGTGGAGAGAGAGAGAGAGAGAGAGTAGCTCCCTCTACTTGCTTAAGTGGGAGAGACAGAAAGGAGAAAGACAAGAGAGAAATTTTGAAATTTATAAATTTTAGTAAATTTTTTGAAAAATTAAAAATAAAAATTTAGAAATGTGAAACTAATAATTATGTTAAAAGTCAAAAATCTAACTATTAAAATTTTAAATCATATATATTACAGAATTATATCATAAAATTATGTAATTTACTCTTCTTTTATTTAAACTATTCATCTTACATAGGGGATCTTTATTTTATTTATGATGTTTTTTTTAATTGATATAAAAAAATTTTATTTTAAGATTTAAGAATTTTTTATATGATAAAAGAAAAATTAAATACATTACTAAAATCATAGTAAGATTTAAAATATTATTTATTTAATATTAAAATTTATATATAATATAATATATAAAATAAATTTTAATGTAAACTAAAATAAACTTAAGTAAACAAACAACTCTTATGTCATTCATAATTTAAGTCAATCGTTTTTTTATTATTAGATTTTAAGTCATTTTTTTTCTTGAAGTTTAAGTCAATCTTAAAATCACTTGCATCTGAGAATCTCAATCAACCTCTAAATCAAAAAAAATTCTTAATATAAGAAGACTGTTAAGACGGGAAACAATCAAAGATTTTTACGTGAAAAATTGACTAGCGGAAAAACCACGGTTCCTTTTCGAGGAGGCTTGAAAGGTCACTAGAAATGTTTTTCTTTTGGTTACAGAGTGTTCAAAGGATTTTTTTGGATTCCAGCCCCTTTGAAGGTTGTTTACATGAGATATATATACCCTGATCCGCTCTGTCCAGTCATTTCAGTCGAATAATCCACCGTCCTAGTGACGGCTCATTTAATGCCTGCAGAGGGCTATTATGTGACTTCTGTTGTACGATATACGAGAGGTACGACCTGTCAGCGGGAAAGCCGCTTCTTCTTCCAGAGCAATACGGTTTCCAACGATCGGGTATCTGTCAGATCAGGTCTTCATTTTTCGCCTTGGCTCTTCGGCATCTGACTGTTCGACATGGAGGCGTCTGCTGTTCGGGATGATAGATCTCTTGTTCGGCGTAGAGGCCTTGCTTACGTGGTTTCAACGTCAGCCTCCACGTGGACGGTCCAGATGAGGAAGTGCGAATCCAAATGCAACAAAGACTAAAAAAATTTTTTATAGGGATCAATTATAAATAGATTATTCCATTTGACTGACCATACATTATGCTGTTCAATCACAACCTTTTATGTATGCATGAAGGTGAAGTGGAGGTCACAGTGTACACAAAGGTCTATAGTCGGACATCAAATCTTTTCAATTCCTTTGCTAGAAACTCCACAGGATGAGTTCTGTTTAGAGAGCAGTTTTTAGAGAAATTATTGCATCTGGATGGAGCACCATCCGGATGCCAATCAGAGACTATCACGTGTGCAATACAGGTGTGTTCGGGTACATGTGACACCCTCTGATTTGTATCTGAATAGTGCTTCATCTAAATGCAATATTTTTTTAATTTTTGCATTCGAATACCTAATCAGAGCCTATCACATCAACATTAGATGAGCCTGCTACTAATGAATTGGGAGTTCATTAGGCATTCGAATGCAAAAAAAATATTCTTGTAGTAAAAAAAAGAAATTATGAGCTATGTTGGGGTATATTTGTAATTAAAATTTGGGCAAATTACGCCCAAGTCCCCGAGTTTAACGCTTAATATCGCACAGGTCTATGTTTTTAAAATTATAACATCGGGGTTCCTGAGTTTTAATAAATTATCAAATAGGTCTTTTTTAAATTTTTTTATTATCAATTTTTTTAAAATTACCATTTTACCCTTGCCCTTCTCTATCTCCTCCCGATCCGGTGCACGCACGCGGGCCGCGCGGCCTCCAGCTGTCCGGCTGCTACGCGGTGTGTTCGCCGGCGGCCATGCGACCCGCACGCATGCGAGAGATCGGGAGGAGAGAGAGAGAGAGAGAGGCTTGCCGGCGGGTCGCACGTGTGTGCCGGATCAGGAGGAGAGAGAGAGGGGCAATGGTAAAATGATAATTTTTTAAAAAAATTAATAATAAAAAAATAAAAAAGCCCATTTGATAATTTATTAAAACTCAGGAATCCCGATATTATAATTTTAAAAACATAGATCTGCGATATTAAGCGTTAAACTCAGAGACCTAGGTGTAATTTGCCCATAGAATTTTATAAACGGGAGGTTTTGCTTCCGTCTCTGTCGATCTGCGGAAGGCTATCTTAGAGATAGGCATCCATCGCTGCAGCGAAAGCACTCGCGTTGTGAAATTCATCTTAGTATTAAATTTCTTTGGTAATCAATCACATACTTAAGCGAATTCTGATTCAAAATAAATAGAAGCAGATTTAAAGTTTGAAGCTGTTTCAGATAAATGAAGCAGTTTCAAATTTAAATTTTGTTTGGATGAAAAGTGGCTTGAAACTAATTTTGAATCTACTTTAATTTATTTTTGTTTGGATGAATATCAATTTAAAAACTACTTTATCTTACAATAAAATCTCAAAAATAATAAAAATACATAAATTTTATAATAAAAGTAAATACAAAATATTTATTCAAAATTTTATAATTTATTAATTTAAAATTCTCACGAGGATATATATCAAAATTTGAGATATTTAAAGGATGTAGTTATGAGTCAAAAGATGATTTATTATTATTTTTTAAATTTTGAATTTATCAGATTTAAATATCCCTTAGTTTTAGCCTTTAGAAAAATACCAAATTTATCCTCAGGTATATTTTTATAAAAATCTGAGAAAAAAGAAGAAGCGATCGCGAGTCTGAAACCACCTTTTCGATGCCATTTCATGCTTCTAAATCGGATTCAGATTTATGGGATGAATCAGAATTATTTGGTTAATTAATTTTATTAAATCGTCTTCGTCCTGCTTGAAATCGCTTGAAGCAGTCAATCAAACAGGCCCTAAAAGTAGTTTGAACTATGAACCTTCCTGTTCGATTATGTGTTTGCGTTGCGGTTCAAGCGGTCAAATTTCTGTCAGTAATATTTCGGATTTCTTTTCAAGTTATATATTTTACTGGCTATAGAAAGATTTCAATAGGTTTCAGGATGGGTATTTTATTAATTGGCGGAAACAAAGGATCGGCCTGCTGATTAAGTACTCACTTCTGAAGGCGCGATCTTAATGATCATATTTATGGGCTCAGAAAGCTTTGAAATTGGCAAAAGTTTGAGAACTAAAAGGAAATTTGTTGATGAATTGTGAGATAGAATCTCCTTTAAGAACGTGGTATTCGTTCCAGGGATCTGCAGTGTTTACATCAATTGTTCATTCTGTGGTTTAGTTTCGGCTAACATATTACTCCTATTTCCTGGCTGAAATTCAATGGCTTGTGATTGATTCTGCACTCATATTGACGATGGATGTATTAAAATTTGAATGAGAGTGTTTCAATCGATTTAGGATAATATTAAAATCTCCATGGTAGAAAATGATCTATCAAAGCAGTTTGGGAGTAACTCCAGTTGAAGATAAGTTTATAGAAGTCCCTTAGCTGGTCTAGGCATGTATATGGAATGTGAAGATTAAAGAGTTAATGGAAAAGAGTTAGTCTATAAGCAACTTGTTTTAAGAAGCCATAATAATTTTCAAAAAAATGGTACATTTAGCTTGAATTAAAACTACTGTCAGCATTTCAGTGGAACGATTAATGGAAAAGAAATATAAAGCCTATTCTAATTGGTAGAATAATACTATTTTTCATTAAGATGATTTATATTTGTGCTTATCTTTTTTTAATGCTTCATCTATTTGAATGAATTCAATTTTTGTCATCTCAACTTCTCAAGTTTTAAAGCTTTCTAATAGCTTTGCAGCATGATCAATGCCTCTATGTATTTGTATGATGTTTTTTTTTGTTAGGACAAACTACTGTGGTGAGTTTTGTCATGTATTTTTAGTTCATATTTTTATTAACTTGGCTTTAGGTTTAAAAATATTGCTTTTTGCTGCAGTTGACTGTTTTGTTTTTATTTTTTCAGGGAATTTGGTTCAATGCTATCTAGATATTAATGTTGTCGAGATGTCTATCATATCTCTAATTTATTATTTTTCTGGTTCAATGTCTTATATTAAAGAGAAAGTTACATACATAGCATACAAAAATTTAAATATTATGCCCTTATTCAAATAAATTCCACCACATAGTTCAAATTTTGTGAAAATAGTGGCATGTAGGTAATTGTCTCTATATTAAAATATGATTAAAAAAGCAATCCAATCTCATTATAATTTGGCTAGATGCCACCCATAATTGGGCGACATGGAGATAGACGTTAGTTTAGAATATCAATCTTGTAATTTTTACATCTCATCAAATCAAATAATCTATTCATCCAAATAGCATAACATCACAATAACATTGAACCTAATGCTGCCTTTATAAATTTTAACGATGTCTCAAGTCTTTAACTATAGATTTGTCAAAACTTGGTCTAGTTGTTGGAAGTCTTTACTCTTTGAACTTGATGTTTTTTATTTGAAATGCATGCCCTGAATACGACATTTCAATAAAGGAAATGCATTCCCTGAATTTCATGCGAAGTGTCCATTAATTTCAATTACTTGTCATTTATAATCTTTCTTTTATAAATATTTACTTGTTTTATACCTTTCTATCTACATCTAACCACGTTGCATTCCATTATCGTGCTATCATCTGATAGAAGATTGCATGTGAAGACCTCTACTAATTGTAGGCTAGTTAGAATTGTCAATGGAAAGGAAAAGGTTCACATCAACATTGTCGTCATTGGCCATGTCGACTCTAGCAAGTCGACCACAACTGGTCACCTCAAATACAAGCTTGGCGGCATCGATAAGCAAGTGATTGAGAGGTCTGAAAAGGAAGCTGCTGAAATGAACAAGAGGTCGTTTAAGTATGCATGGGTGCTCGACAAACTCAAGGCTGAGTGAGACCACAAAGTACCATTGCACTGTTATTGATGCTCCTGGTCATCGTGATTTTATCAAGAACATGTCCTCATTATCTATTCTACCACTGGAGGCTTTGAAGCAGGTGTTTCCAAGGATGGCCAAACCCGTGAGCATGCTCTTCTTGGTGTGAAGCAGATGATTTGTTGTTGCAATAAGGTAAATTTTCATCTCATTTGAATTGGATTGTTATGTTGGTGATGACAGAGTCACCACAAACATATTTAATGCATTGTGATTTTAAAGATGGATCTGAGAACGGATTAGAGATTTATTCTTGTTGTTTACAGATAATTTATTTTCTGAATTTTTTTCCCGAAAGTTAGATAAATTATTTTCTGAACATCACATGTGTACGTAAATTTAATTTGCTGGATTAGAATGCAACTTATTTGATAAATAGAATATTTCAAGCATGTAATGGAAACTTATAAGGATGTTATTTCATTTTTATTTGAATTTTTTTTGTGCTATATATGTAGAAAAACTGTGTTATGTATGAAATTATCTGTCAAGAGAGCGTGGATGTAGTCTATATAGAAGATATATTGTATTAAGCATACAACTAAGAGTACTCAATGTGTGTTTATCATTGTGATGATGCTTTAACTTAATTTATTTAACTATTCACAGATGGATGCGACCACACCAAAGTACTCAAACGCAAGGTATGACGAAAAAGTTCGGCTACAATCCTGAGAAAATCCCCTTTGTGCCGATCTCTGGATTTGAAGGCGACAACAAGATCGAGAGGTCGACTAACCTGGACCGTACAAAGGACCTACGCTTCTCGAAGCTCTTGACTTGATCCAGGAGCCGAAATGCCCCTCATACAAACCCTCTGACTCTCCCGGCCCTCCAGGACGTTTAGAAGATCGGAGGCATTGGAACTGTCCCTGTTGGCCGAGTCGAGATTGGAGTCCTGAAGCCTGGAATGGATGTCACATTTGGACCCAGCGGCCTCACCACTGAAGTCAAGTCCGTCGAGCTGCAGTACCACGAGGCCCTTCAGGAGGCACTTCCTGGTGATAATGTCGTCGGATTCAATGTCAAGAATGTATCAGTCTAGGACTTGAAGTGTGGTTAATTATGTGGCCTCCAACTCCAAGGACGATCCGGCCAAGGAAGCTGCCAGCTTTACATCTCAGGTCATCATCATGAACCATCCAGGACAGATCGGCAATAGCTATGCACCTGTTCTCGACTGTCGCACCTCCCACATTGCTGTTAAATTCGCCGAGATATTGACTAAGATCTATAGGAGGTCGGGCAAGGAGCTTGAGAGTTAAGGAGCCTGAGTTTGTGATGAATGGTGATCGATGCCGGTTTTGTGAAGATGATTCCTACCAAACCCATGGTTGTTGAGACGTTCTCGGAGTATCCTCCACTCAGACGGTTCACCGTCAGGGACATGAAACAGACTGTTGCGATCTGTGTTATCAAGAACGAGGAGAAGGATGATCCAAGTGGAGCGAAGGTTACCAAATCTGCTACGAAGAAGAAATGAAACGTGAAGAGCTTTTTGGCTGCGGTCGTATCTGCTATTTGGATGCATAAATGGGTGCTTGATCGACGGCTACAGTGCCATGTTAGTTATCTTATTCAATGTTAATCTATTTTTGTTTTAAAGGAATATCTAATTACAGTTTATTGTTGAAGGATCAATAGATTTTAGGGTTATTGTGCTTGGTCTGGGTTGGTACCTTTTAAATTTTAATTTAGCTTTTAGTTCTATATATACCTCAGTATATATAATATAGAAAGTGTCAATAAACGATAGAAATATATTTACATAATAGATATTACACCATTTTTAATTTGCTAAGTTGTTTCTAATAAATATTTATTATGAAGTGTAACAATAATATTTATTAGAAACAACTTAGCTGCCCTAAAAATGAATGTGTAATATCTATTATGTAAACATATTTTTATTTCATTGCTTATTTTGTGGGAAAATAAGCAATGCTACATTTGAAAAATTTATTACTTTATAGTTTGAATTTTGAATCGAATTTAGGCAAAATAAGCAGTGTTTATAATGAATTTAATGGTAGTTCTACGTGTGGCTATAAATTTTGATCGAAATTAAAATATCATTTTACAATTATCTTTGAGTTTGAATCAAATTTTATTCCAAATTTTTATGTGCTGAAATGCCAATTTGTTTGAAATGGATTAAATATTAGGGGTTTTTACATATAGGACATGAAATTTATACGAAATTACGTATTTCACCATCAATTTGTAAATATTACCACTATTACACCATATTCATTTAAATTTTACGCATTTCACATATTTCACATATTTCATATATTTTATAATATTATATGTAAATTAAAATGCATAAATTCATTAATTTTTAAATTCTAATATATATTTTTATTTTTACTGTAAACACATCAATTTTCTTACTTCAATTAAAAATTATAGCCATGTGGATTTAAATTCGCCGCCTTAATTGGAAATTTTAAATAAAATACATAAATTTATAAATATTTAAATTATTATTTATATAAATTAATTTATTTATAGTATTTAGTTAATATATTAATAATATAGTTAAGATCAAGGCCAATTTAAAAATGTAAAGTTCACCATCAAAGAATATGGTGTGAAATATGTGAAATGCGTAAAATTTAAATGAATATGGTATGATAGTGATAATATTTATGAATTGATGGTGAAATGCGTAATTTCATGTCCTGTACGTAAAAACCCCTAAATATTATAAATATCTATAGATATTATATATATATGTAATCAACATGTGTCATAGTTAGGATAAATTATAAATAGATTCTTATAGTTCATCCATAATTATATTTAAATTCATATTTTATAAAAAATTTCACTTAGCTGCCTAACAAATTTTAAATTTATTCACTTAGATTTTTAATTAGAATTTAAAATAGAGACCTAAAAGTAAAATAAATAGACTTTAAATAGAAATGTAAATTTAAAATTTTTAAAAATATAAATTAAAATATAATTACAAATAATACGTAGTAATAAATTGTAATTTATTTAAGATATTAATTTACATTTCTTAAGAAACTAAATGTTCATTCATATTTAATATCTAACAACACTAATATGAGTATCAAATATAATAATTTAAATGCACTTTATTTACTAAAGAGCCGAATCATTTTGCTCAAATCAAATTTAAAATTTGACTCAAATTAAACTTTTCGATCCGGTTCCTCTGCCACTGTGAACCCCAATTAGATTCAGGCATGATACGCTTCTTCTTTCAAATCTTCATCCTACCATGTCATTAGGAAATCAGAGGAAGAGGCTAAGGTGGCTAAAGCAAGGGTAAAAGCCACTCATCCAAAGTTTTGAAAATCGGACCGGCTTAAGAACCGGTAGACTGAAAGGTTCAAAGTTTCAATGGTCAAATCGGGGTCGAACCGGGATGAAGTAAAAATTTAAAAAACTAATAAAATATAGAGGTTTTTACATACAGGACATGAAATTTACACGAAATTACGCATTTCACCATCAATTCATAAATATTACACTATCACACCATATTCATTTAAATTTTACGCATTTCACATATTTCACATCATATTCTTTGATGGTGAACTTCACATTTCTAAATTGGCCTTGATCTTAACTATATTACTAATATATTAATTAAATACTATAAATTAATTAATTTATATAAATAATAATTTAAATATTTATAAATTTATGTATTTTATTTAAAATTTCCAATTAAGGCGGCGAATTTAAATCCACATGGCTATAATTTTTAATTGAAGTAAGAAAATTGATGTGTTTACAGTAAAAAATAAAAATATATATTAGAATTTAAATATTAATGAATTTATGCATTTTAATTTATATATAATATTATAAAGTATATGAAATATGTGAAATATGTGAAATGCGTAAAATTTAAATGAATATGGTGTGATAGTGGTAATATTTACGAATTGATGGTGAAATATGTAATTTCGTGTAAATTTCATGTCCTATATGTAAAAATCCCTAAAATATAATATAAATATAGTTAAGATATATATTATTCACACATCAACACAATAATTAGACTTAAAATGAATATTTAATAATTAAATTTAATAAATAATATTTTATGTCAATAACCCAAATAATTGCAAGGAATTTGAAATAACAATAACCCAACAAAATATTCACAAATCACAAATTGAGTATAATATTTAGTACATCATTAAAAGATATGAACAAATGTATGCTTTATCAATATTAAAATACTAAATTATTTCATTATTTTATATTACTAAAATACTAAATCATTCCGAAAAAATGTGGGCCGGAGAGGAGAGTGCTAGGTAAGAGAAATTTCGAGTTCGTGACTGTCGCGCAAGTAGAGGCCGCAGAACGGAGGCTGAGTTAGGGACTCAGAGTTTAAGAAAGTTTTTTTTTTAATTTTAAACTCAACCGGTCCAACAATACCGGTTGACCGGTTGACCGGTTGACCAGTTGAACCGCGGTTTAGACCTGTTCTGGCCGGTTTTAAGCGGATCCGGTTATAAAATTAAACCAGACCGGTTGGTTGACCGGTTCATGGTTCGACCGGTTGAACCGGCAGGTCCGATCCAGTTTTTATAACCTTGCACTCATCCATTGCTTGTGAAATGCGGATGAGCACGGGCTAAATATTAGGCATCTTTTCCAATATTGGAAAAAGTTACATCAAGCATTGGGCCAATAATTTGAGCGATATACCCTCAGTTTTGTTCTTTAAGTGTGGAAACCACAGCATTCGAAGTAATATTCAACTCAAATTTAAATAAATTTAACTCGAGTTCAATCACGCACTATTTTTAAAAACTTATACTAAAAATGAGATGGAATCGGTGAAAGTCATCTAAATTATATATTCCTACAAAAAAAAAATCTAAATTACACAAATTAATATTTTCTTTTCAAAGAACCCTCTGGCACCTGACAGGATATATTTGTCTTTAAGCGATTGATCGAGATCTACTAACGTGGTTGGAATCTTCGTCCACTCCCCAATCATTCATGCCAGGAACTTGAATGAAATTTAATTAAAAGAGATTTAGGGCTTGTTATTTCCATCAAAATAGTTATTATATTAAAAAATAAATTAAAATTTTAATCATATTTTATACTTTTAATATAAAAGTTTTATCTACTTCACATCTCATATTATTTTAAATACAATCATAAATTTTTTATTTAATTAATTAATTTTATTTCTTACAATTTTTATTCTAAAGATCATTTTAATCGTGCAATTAGATAAACCTTTTATCAAATTGGAACAGCATTGATTTGCTTTGAAATGAGTTGGGCTAGAAGTTTTGAAATTTTCAATTCTTTGTAAGTTACTAACTCAATATTAAATTATTAAGTTTACTAAAAAACTTGCCTGATAAAACTTCTTATAAAAGTAATAAAAAAGTTTAAATCTCGCTCGAGACAAGCAGTCACTTTGAAAAGGCTTTTTGAAATTTTAATCACAAAAAATTGAATTTATTCTATAAAAAATTATCAAAAAATACACGAACAAAAATAAAAATTATCAAAAAATACTTATTCGTGTATTTTTCTTATTTATTGAATTTATCAAAATAAACTCTCATAATTGAGTATATTTGTCTAGATAAACTCGCTGACAATAGGATATATTTGTCAGTCATTAAAAAAAAAAGATGCTCAATTGTTTCTTAAGAGAGTTTGTAAATGAATTCTAATGGAGTATGTGGGTAAGAGTTAGCTTAATCTCACTAAAGGTGAGCACAGCCAAAATTTTGCCATTCATAAGTTGGCGCCATGGACCTCTCTGAACTCTGTTCTCTGTCAGGGAACTCAACTTCCTTCCTCCTTCCCTCTTTCACCCCCTCCTCTCAAACTTCTCATTGCTTGCCCATTAAAATATTAATGCCATGAAAGCCCCAAAAGAAGTTCTTCTCCTCTCCCACTTCATTCCTCTCCTCCTGCTCTTGCCCCATTCCGTCCTCTCATCAGATCCTCCATTCTCCTGCGATTCATCGAACACATCAACCAAAATCTACAGATTTTGCAATACATTACTACCCATACGCCAAAGAGTTGAAGATCTCATAACCCATCTCTCCCTGGAGGAAAAGATCTCTCAGCTGGGGGATAGAGCTCCTCCCATTCCCCGCCTCGGCATTCCGGGATACAAATGGTGGTCCGAGTCCCTCCATGGCGTCTCCGGCCTGGGAGGCATCCATTACAACGGATCAATTACCACCGCCACCAGCTTCCCTCAAGTCATCCTCACTGCAGCTTCTTTTGATACCTTTCTCTGGTACCGCATCGGCGAGGTAAAACCCTAATATCAACTTCATGGTTTTCGCTCACAACTTCTGCAGTTCTACTAACACATTGATTTTGGGCGAAATCGAAGGCTATTGGAACAGAGGCTCGAGCAATATACAACAATGGGCAGGCAGAAGGGCTCACGTTTTGGGCACCCAACATCAATATATTCAGAGATCCGAGATGGGGAAGGGGCCAAGAAACTCCCGGAGAGGACCCGATGATGGCGGGCAAATACGCCATCTCCTACGTCAGAGGATTGCAGGGCGACTCCTTTCTAGGGAAGGGGACGAAAAGGAGTCTCAAGGCCTCTGCTTGCTGCAAGCATTTCACGGCTTATGACCTTGATCGCTGGAAGGGAGTTGTTCGCTACTCATTTAATGCGGAGGTAATTCAAAATCGATCCTTCCTAGACTTGGTTTTGTTTCAGCAAAAAGGGGTTGAAGCAGGTTTCTTCTCGATTGTAGGTCTCAGTTCAGGACCTGGAAGATACCTACCAGCCCCCTTTCAAGAGCTGCGTGGAGGAAGGCCATGCTAGTGGAATCATGTGCTCGTATAATCAGCTCAATGGTGTTCCAACCTGCGCTGACTACAATCTGTTAACCAAAACAGCCAGAGGCTTATGGGGATTTGATGGGTAAGTATGTTATAAACTTATATAGTGTTGGGCTTAGCCTGTGAAAATCAATCTTTGAATCCACACACTTCTCATCTTCTTCCCATCTGTGTGGGCCTTAGCCATGAGCTTATCCTGTCATATTTATATTGGCATATAATTGCTAGTACCATGGTCTGTGAAGCACGAGGAGGGGAAATGGATATTTTTGATAAGAAGGGGATATGGATATGAGATAAAGGTATAGAGATAATGATAAAGGGACTTCCAAATATGAAATGCTCACTTGTTATACTCAAGCTCATCTTGAAAATATAGAAATGTGTACAGAAATAATATGCCTTATTATAAATTATCAAATATATTAGTGTCTAGGTGTACATATTTTCAGCTTTATTTACTTTAAAAAGAGTTATAGCTCATTTAGTAGAGTGCTCGTTCTTTACAAGCGATAAGAGAAGCACTGTCAGAAGAGATTTTTTGGAATAGCTGTATTTGATGATGCTGGCGAGATGAGAGATTCAAGCTCTAGTGAGAAATTGGAAGAGAGACTAGAGATATGTGATCACCTAACTTGATGAAGGATGTGAGGAATTATGTTGTATTATGATTAGATTAGAAGATATTTAATAATAAAAGATCCATGTTCAATTTGGTATTTATCGTATCTCATGCATATTCTCATTGCATTCTATATGTATCCCACCATATCTCATGCGTATCTAAGTAATTAATAATATTTTCAAAACTACTATGTGGTTTATTCCACATCTATTTGGGGTATATCGGAAAGCATCATGTTCGACATAGGTATGATAAACAATACATCGACACTTTAGAAGTATTAATGTTTTGCAGAGACCATCATCATTGCCAGCATTTTCACATTGGCTTTATGAATTCCTTTTTTACAATTTATTTCTATGGAACGTTCAGCATGATATGGCTGTAAGGTGAATTGCTCGGGCTTCCAAGGAGGACTTCGTGAATCATGAGCCAGACAATCTTTTTAGATAACCCAAAACTAAGTTACCTTTGGCCAATCCGTTTTTATATATGAGATTTAGTTTGTATCCACATGAGAATGTTAGACTCACTGAACAAAGATAAACATGTCGTAATAAAAAGTAACTTGAGTGTACGACAACAACAGCAGTAGCAGACCTTACTAACAAACTAATTAGTCAGTTACATGGATTTCTATTCTCCGTTAGCTCTATTTAAAGCAGCACTCTGATGCATTGTGTTGTTGTAAGAAAGTCATATTAGAAGAAGAGACAATTTACGCTGGTTATTAATCCACCACAATGCTTCGTCGTTTGGGTTTGGGGCTGAAAAATAATCAATAAGATTCATCATAGGAAGTACTGGAAAGAGCAGTACAACAAAAACTACCCTTTCATTCTATTGATTTATCTCTACTCGTTTGAGGCTGCATCAATACCTATGAGTACTTCAACAAGCTTTGGTTTGATGTGTCATAATTAACAAAGAAGAGCGAATTTTGAGCACAAAACTACTTAACTGCAAGGCTTGATTACTTTTTATTAGCATCATTTAATGATGAAATTCATCTATTGTTGTCTTACAATAATGACTATATCAACTTTATCAAAGCATGCCAATATTATACCAACCAGCACCTAATCTTTGGTTGTTGATAGTTACATCACTTCCGATTGTGATGCGGTGTCAGTAATATACACAAATCAGAAATATGCCAAGACTCCAGAAGATGCCGTAGCTGAAACACTCAAAGCTGGTAAAACTTTTTGAGGGCATTTACATACATTACACTTCATCTCACTTTTTTTACAACCATTATGCTAATCTAAGATATAAACTTCAGGAATGGATGTGAATTGTGGAGAATATGTGCAGAATTATTCCTACTCTGCCATTAAACAAGGGAAACTATCTGAAAATGATATTGATAGAGCTCTTCACAACCTTTTCACCATGAGAATGCGTCTTGGGCTCTTCAATGGAAGCCCCAAGCAGCTACTCTACGGTAATATTGCCCCAAAACAAGTATGTTCAAGTGTTCATCAGAGCTTATCTCTTGAAGCAGCTCGAGACGGCATTGTGCTTCTGAAAAACTCAGAAAAATTTCTTCCTTTTGACAAATCAAAGGTGACTTCGCTTGGTGTGATTGGTCCAAATGCAAATAATGCTAAAGTTCTTCTTGGAAACTACTATGGGCCGCCATGTATATCGAAAACTCCTCTGCAAGTGCTGCAAAGTTATGTTAAGGACACACGATATATACCGGGATGTGATACTGCTCTCTGTAATTCAAGCCATATCAGTGAGGCAGTTGAGCTGGCGAGTTCCGTAGATTATGTGATCATGTTCATGGGATTGGATCAGACCTTAGAGAGGGAAGATTTTGATCGAGAAGATTTGGTGCTTCCTGGGATGCAGCCCAACTTGATTGCTAGTGTGGCAGGAGCAGCAAAGAGGCCGGTGATCTTGGTGGTGCTCTGCGGCGGCCCTGTCGACATTGAGTCTGCAAAGGTTGATGACAAAATTGGAGGCATTTTGTGGGCTGGTTATCCTGGTGAAGCTGGAGGCTTGGCCATTGCAGAGGTTATCTTTGGTGAACATAATCCAGGTGAGTCTTTTCTCCTCTGTGTTATTGGTGAACATATTCTTTGCATGTCAAGATGAAATTTGATTATTTCTATATTAAGTTGCTGTGAATCCTGGTCTTTGAGTCCAGTCAGTTAATCCTACTCAAGTTCTGGACTGTGATGAGGTATGCCATTGTTTTCAAGAGATTCTATATTTTTTTGGGAGTAATATATAATCCTCAATTAATTAGGATTAACATATGATTCTTCCTCATTCTAAATAGTTGCCTCTTCTTGACTTTATGATAAGTGTTGAAATTTGAGTTGGTTTAATGGCCTTAGGCCCAAGAGGGGGTTCATTGAGTTAATCCTATAAACCACAAGGAAAGATGGTTTTCTATCTTCTTTTCTGCACAATAAATCTCTACTCTTCTCATGGATATAAGATTTTCTCTCCTAACCACATAATGCAATATTATTTCGGTTCTCACCTTGTCTCATTTTATGTATTAAGATTTATTTATATCTATTGATTTAAATCTAATAGCACATACTCTGAACACAAATGTAACTTGAGCAACGTTTTAATTGACTGAAAAAATTTGTAGGGGGAAGGCTTCCAGTCACTTGGTACCCGCAGGAATTCACGAGAGTCGCTATGACTGACATGAGGATGAGATCTGATGCAGCTTCAAGATACCCAGGAAGAACCTACCGTTTCTACACCGGCAAGTCGGTTTTCAGTTTCGGCTATGGCCTTAGCTACTCGACGTTCTCCTACAAATTCAAATCAAAGCTCGAAACTAATATTTTCCTCAACAAATCGATTGATTCCCTTCAATCCATTAAGAGACACGACATCATCAGCTATGACATCTCCGGCATGAGCTCAACTAATTGCGAGAAGCTCGAGCTCTCTTCCATCGTCGGAGTCGAGAACAATGGGCCAATGGATGGCAAGCATACAGTTTTGCTGTTTCTGCGCAAATCCTCTTCAGCTGGCGGCAGGCCAATGAAACAGTTGATTGGGTTTCAAAGGGTGAGTTTAAGAGCTGGGGAGAGGGTTGACGTTGAGTTTGTTCTGAAGCCGTGTGAGCATTTTGCCCACACGGAGGAAGACGGCAGGAAAATGATTGATAAAGGGAGCCATTTGTTGGTGGTGGGGGAAGAAGAGCTTGAATTCAACTTCATGGTTTAATTAAAATTCTTAAACGTCATGCATGTGTAACTGCAATTTGTCCTTGGCAATAAACGTTGGTGCATTTTTTGAAGTTGAATTCTGAAAATCAGCCAACAAAAATTTATAGATCCACTGAACAAAAACACTATTTATTGAGCATATTTATTATAGGACAATTTTTTTTTTTAAAAAAAATATTTATTTCTCATAAATTCTTTAAAAACATTATGAATATTACATTTAATGTCTTATAATATTATGCATTTTATCTAAATTCATATTTATTTTCAACTCTATCATAGTATATATTTGCAGGTTTATATTTTAGGAGTTCAAAGTGATATTGAAATTGAATGTGACATACATAATTTTTTTTTTTAAATTGTGTAAATTTGGTTATTGAAAGAAAATTATGTGTTTTGTATGTAAATTCATTTGCTTCTAAATCGGACTTGATTTTAAAATAACAATTTAATTAGTAAAAAGCATAAGAATGAATTCTGGCACTACTATGCAAATCCAAATTAAAAAAGTGACATTTACCTGCATGCCACGTAAATTTTTTAAAATTACACCACACATACTTTCTTCACAAAATTTACACTATGGATTATGAAGAAAGTGTGTGTGGTGTAATACATGAAAATTTATGTGACATGTGGGTAATTATTCCTAAATTAAAATATCTGAATGTAATACATGAAAATTTATGTGACATGTGGGTAATTATTCTTAAATTAAAATATGAAGAGCAAAAATGAGTAGAAAATAGGGGAACTCAAATAAACTATTGCGTAAACTCGATACTTTAAAGTGCATGAATAAATTATATGCAAGAAAGTGTTATGTCTATGAATTTGAAAAACTAAAACAAAAAGGAATTACAAACATTTCTTTTTTTTCTTTCTCCTAGAGATTTATTTATTATACTATTTCAATTGGTGAAAAAGTTTCTTATTCTCTATTTTGTCTTTCTTATTTATCATAAATATATCAAAATAATAATGAATGAAGGAGCAATTAATTGAAGTTATTTATCAAAGTTGTATGTATTGATCTATTATATTTGCTTACTCAATTTTTAATATGATATCTAAATTAGTATAAAGATGAGTCATCACAATTTTATAAGTGCTTGGTATGTACTATTTTTTTGTGCGTCTTTAACTCTCTCGATGTGGTGTTGAAGAACTTTATTGAAGTAGTTTGCCGATTTACATACACGACATACGAAATTATCGTATTTATTCATTAGACACTAAAAATATAAATATACTCTAAAAAAATTTGAAACACATTAATATTATTTACTCTACAATATGGTATTTATTTATTATCTACTTTCTTACTCAATCTAATTATTATCATATTACCTGTCAATTATGATTAAATTAGCTAGGTGACAATCATGAAATAAATAAGAAATATTGAATATTATTTTGTAATATAAAAGTATTAGTAATTAGATACATAATATTATATATGATAATATTAATTCTTTCAATTATTGAATAATTTTTAGAGGACATTTAGTTCAATGTTATCTTGACGTCATGTTATGTTATGTTATCTAGAGAAAATAATTATTTGGTTTAATAACATCCTTCACCTTCATGGGTGCAGAGATGAAACTTTTTCACTTTTCTAATGTAATGCAATAGTTAAGTAAAATGCAATATACGTACTAAATTATATGTTAATATCATGTTACTATTATGTGATGCCCGTGGTCGAAAAGAATGAGGAGTGATCGCTAGATGATGTCTTAAGAAAAAAGAATCATTGAGGCAAAGTGCAGTTCTTAGTAGCCATTTACGTCAATAAATAGTTGCGAAAGAGACATAGAAATGAATCATCTCATATTTAAAAAAGAAAAAGATTCTAAGCTATATAAGTAGATAACATAATCTCAAATGATAGAAGCACTTTTGGGACAAAAATGTGACGCTAATGACGAGAAACTGCATAGTTAAATATACTTAAGCTGAAGTAGTACTGAAATAATTGACATCTTGAAAAATATTTAAATCACGTAATTTTTTTAAAATAAAATAAATAATATATTTATATTTAAATCACAGACTGTTATATATTATAATTTTTTAATAAAATAAAAATCAAGTTAAATTAAAATTTAATTCAAAGTTAAATAATTTTTGGCTGTACCACGCTCAAAGTTATTGGGACTAGAGCTAAAAAAATTTAAGCCAAATCTAAGGTTAAACAAATTCACTCGATCTTTTAAATTTTAAAATATTGCATCATACTATAAAATCTTTGCGCACTCACTTACCTCCGAAGCTCGTTCTGCTCGCACCGCCTTTGCCTCCGTCGACCTGCCAGCTACCCGCGAGAGCCGGCAACACTGCTGCCGCAGCTCCAGTCGTGCGGCCAGCCACTGCCCGCATCTGGCCAGCAGTCATCGCCCAAGACGTTAATCTCGATCCCGCTGGTTCTGCCTTTTGTAATATCGTGCACACTGGTTCGGTCATCTCAAATCTTGTGCACGATGTTTGGCCTTCTGCAATCAGATCAGTTAACCTCATCGCCAGTTACTCTTCTCCGATTCAAATCACTGGTAAATTCTTTCCCGAACCAAACTAAGCTGATTATTTGATTTCAACACAAATTATTCACTTGACTTAGACTATTTATTTGGCTCTAATTGTGTGACCCAATATTTCTTTGTGTGTCAATTACTATTGCATTTAACTGTGAGACGTCTGTCCTAAATTCCTGAATCTCGGATCTGATTTATTTAATTTAAATTGACGCCCTAATCTAAATTGATAAATTCTTATTTATCATACGATCCAGTTTAATTTTAATTTTAAAATATCTTAATTTATGGGATTCAAAAATTTTATTTATCATATAATTTATTTAAAAAATATTTTTCTCTTAATTAAAATAATTTGCTAATCAATTTTGCTGAATATAAATATAAAATATCATTTGCAATTTTTTTTCATTCCGCATCAACTTGGTATCAGAGCATGATTTAGGTTAAGGCATTTTATTTGATTATTTTTACATATTCTGTATTATAATTTTATTTATTGCTTTCTAATATTAATATCGTATGAGTATGGACTCTAAAATAGAAACTATATTATCTAAGCTTATAGCAAGGTTTGACCGCATATCCACACCTAATAAATGACCATCGATAGAAGAAGTTGCAAAAAAATCTTTTTTTTCTGGTGATTCAGATTATTTATTATATAAAAAATGGGAAAATAATTTAGATCGTTATTTTGATTATTGTGGTTGGAACGAGTTAGAGAGGGTTAAGTACGCGAAATTAATACTTCTTGGTAAAGCAAATATTATGTTAGAGATTTGAAAAATCAATGTCCTTGGCGTAAGTTTAGGCCATTTGAGACATGGAATGAAATCAAAATTTATTTACGTAGGAGATATTCTCTTTCATCCTATAGAGTTAACTATATAATTTCTAAACAACATGATCCTAAATTAGTACCATTTGCTTCAATTCCTACTCTCATTGCCAGACCTATTGAGACTATAGGTGACCAATCTAATTTTCTCGTGAAAGAAGTATTAAATGAGTTTCTTTACAGAGACCTTCATTTTTCCTAAAGCATTGAAACTTGATTCATTACTTATATCCATTTATATAGTAGATCCTAGTTTAGTCGAGGAGTACGAGAAGTACAATGATGAGATGCACGAGAAAGATAGTTATAGGATAGAAGTTGAAAGTCAAGTTGAGAAAATAATCGTAAAGCAAAGTCATAAAGAAAAATAGATCATAAATTCGATAAGAATCACTAAATCATCTTACTGTATTAATGACACTATCGATCACATTGAGATGATTATAAGCTACAATCATTATGAGGTTAATAGGTTCGATCTAGTTAAGCATACTTATGTATATCCTAGATTTAGTAAAAAGCTCGACACCTATAGAGCAATGTAGGCAGATGGCGCATAAGACTGAGTGGTTGGCTACGCGAATATCTAACTGGTGTGTTATACCATTCACCAGATATTTCTGAAGAACTTTATGGCACCTATTAGGAACCGCATCTCTCGTGACTCTTACTTATTCTCCACATGCCTATAATCAGAATTAATTATTCAGTAGGCACTAGTAAGATCATAAATCAAGTCTGCATATATTTAATTTTCTTTTCATATCGTAGGTTTGAGCCTAGTCAGTATTTGTATTTGTATTTTATTTTAGTTCATTGCATGTGTCAGTTTCTTTATTTATATATTATAAAATAAATGAAATCAGTAAAATTAATGGTGAGCTATTATAATTAAGTGTAGAAAAATTTTCTAAATATTTTATTATAATAATTTAAGATAATTAAATCTCTAATTTAATTTATTTTAAAATTTTTATTAAATTAGATCAATTGAATAAGTTAGAATATTATTATTAGATCATGAGAATAGTTGATACTTTCAATATTTCAAATCTATTGATTATCAGGACACAACAGTAATACCTAGTAAAGCAATAACCTCTTGTTCCCTTTAAGTGTAGCTTTACCCACGAGAGTCCACAGCCAAAATCCACCTTAATAATTATTTAGAGCTAATTGAATAAACTTGTTGATAATTTTAATAGAGTTCAATTATCAGTGATGTTTAGTTTGGTAAAGAATTTTACCTTTTCAGGAGGCTCAAAGGTTGCAGCTGATCTGACCCACTCGGAGACATATGAGTCGCATGACCCATACTCGACGGGGTCGAGTTCCTCCCACATGGGGAGAATTGGTGGGGACACAAATCAGCGTTGAATTGGATGGCTAGGATGATGTCAAGTACTGAATCAAAATTCAAATTCAAATTAATTAGAACTATTAAAGATTTTCATATTAGCTTTATTTAGATTTGATTTGATTTAGAGCATATTTGAGAGGTTTGAAAGATTTACCATATTTGGAGCTGATTTTATTTTATTGTAATGAAATTAATTCCATATTTACTTTTATTTATTTGGTATTTTATTTAATATTGTATTTTCAAATTTCTTTATGAGATCGCTCTGCATAAAGAGGTCGCCTTGCATTGTAAAAGGATAGCATTTGATGAATGAAATGATGTTTGAGTTTTCTCAGAGCCTAGATCCGAGTTAAGGGGTCGATATTCCGGTGAAGAAAAGGGTAGGGTTAGTCTTTGGTGAGAATCCTCAAATTAGCCTAGTTATCCACTTTTTCAAAAAAAAAAGAGAAATAAAAAAAACTTTGCGCACTCAATTCCAATTATGTGTCGAAATTCTATTGCATCTTGTATCTTTAGAAATAGCTTTTGTAGTCCAATGAGTTGCCCAATAAATTAGCAAATAATGGGTTGACAATCTATTCATCGAATTTTTTCTAGTGTTTTGACTTTTAAATTTATTGGATAATTCTGTGAATTAGAAGCATAACTTATTATTGGGTGATTGGATAGTAAAATTTATAAAACAAAATCTAAAGAACTATGTAGCGTAATAAATTTATCAATGTGTGTTTGGCGTCTATATATTGGATTATATAGGGGATTAATCTCATAATCCATTAGATAATGTGGTTGAAGTAGAATTATAACTTATTATTGGGCAATATATTGGGCGAATCCTAATAAATTACAAAATAATGGATTTATAGATTTCATCACTAGATTGTTTGATGAATTAAACTCATAATTTGTTGGACAAATTAGTAAATTGTGCACATAATTCACCTATTGCATTAGATTTATGATCTGCCGTTGGTCAATATATTAGACTGCGTAGAAAAATCTAATTTTTTTTACTACAATTATATTACTTCGCTTTATTCATTATAAATTTATTTTCAAAAAATTTTATTTACATAATTTCTTATATTACTATTTAATTTTATTCATACATTTTAATGCTTTACAAAGTTTACATTTTAAAATATTACTTATTCCATAACTTGTGAAACAGAATGTTTTTTAGAGTGTATTTGATTCAATGTTATCTTAGTATTATGTCATATTATTTAGAAAAAATTATTTTATTTAATGATATTTATAAATAAATTTTTTATTAGATTATAAAATTATTAATTAAAAATAATATTTAAATATTATGACATCTAAATTACATGATATAATATCAAGATAATAATGAACCAAAACCAAATGTCCACTTAGTAATGTTGTATTGTACTTTTAATAATGAAAATAAGGCTTGCTCCTCAATATTGTTAAAAGTGTTTTTTTAATTTGGATTTGCATAGTAGTGCCAGAATTCATTCTTATGCTTTTTACTAATTAAATTGTTATTTTAAAATCAAGTCCGATTTAGAAGCAAATGAATTTACATACAAAACACATAATTTTCTTTCAATAACCAAATTTATACAATTTAAAAAAAAAAATTATGTATGTCACATTCAATTTCAATATCACTTTGAACTCCTAAAATATAAACCTGCAAATATATACTATGATAGAGTTGAAAATAAATATGAATTTAGATAAAATGCATAATATTATAAGACATTAAATGTAATATTCATAATGTTTTTAAAGAATTTATGAGAAATAAATATTTTTTTTTAAAAAAAAAATTGTCCTATAATAAATATGCTCAATAAATAGTGTTTTTGTTCAG